>JBDGNX010000020.1:415000-425000 GCA_039654925.1 Anguilla pacifica
TTTCTGTATGCGTGTGTGTGTGTGTGAGAGAGAGGAGAGGCTGTGTGTCTGTGTGTGTGTGAGAGAGGAGAGACTGTGTTTCTGTACGCGTGTGTGTGTGTGTGTGAGAGGAGAGACTGGGTGTGTGTGTGTATGAGAGAGAGGAGAGACTGTTTCTGTATGCGTGTGTGTGTGTGTGTGTGTGTGTGAGAGGAGAGGCTGTGTCTGTGTGTGTGTGTGAGAGAGAAGAGAGACTGTTTCTGTATGCGTGTGTGTGTATCAGAGAGGAGAGGCTGTGTGTTTGTGAGGGAGAGGAGAGACTGTGTTAACCTGCTTAAAGTAATGAGCTCTTCAAAATACCAAACAAATGTAGCATTTACAGGTGAAGCAAAATACATACAATTGATTAAAAAAACAAAATAAAAAAGAAGTATAGAACACAGAAGACAGAGAAATAATAAGGATATAACAAGGGAAAACACAAAACTAGGAGAAAGGTATGAGCAAAACTAAGCTATAAGTCAAATTTAAAGGAAATAAGGTGAACCTTTGGAAAAACAAACTGTATAAACTGTATAAATTAGTCATAAATTAGAACATTTGGGTACAGTATTTCACACAAAAAAAACCAATAATAAATCTGATAGCATTGGTATAGCTCAATATATTTTAACAGAGGTGGCTAAGAAGCTAACCCAAGGCTAGGCAGAGTGGCAGTTAAAACTGATGAAAAGTAACCATTTTTGGAGCTGTTGCCACGGCTACCAAACAGACTGCTATGAAGATTCTATACCCTAAACAACTAAATGTAATGAGAAACAACCCTGAAACCCTACATGTGGACTTTGCTGAAAAGGCAAATGAAAAGGTTAAAAACAATTTAATTATTTTTCACAGATAAAACCAAGGCCAGGCACGGTGTCGTATGCAAGCACTACCCTCACATTCAGAAGGGAGGAATTGGAAAGGGGAGCAAAAGTCCACAAAGATGAACATTTGGACAGTGTAGTGCTAAACGTGAACATTTATACCAGTGGTCTCCAACCCTGGTCCTGGAGAGCTAGAGGGTCTGCTGGTTTTCATAGTGACTCTGCACTTCATGAATCAATTAGAGCATTTGATTACAGTTAACTCAGCTCACCTGGTGTCTTGGGTCTCAATTTGGTGCTGATTTTAAGGATAAAACAAAAACCAGCAGGCCCTGTAGCTCTCCAGGACCAGTGTTGGAGACCACTGATCTATACAAACGAGTCCGCTCTCATCCAAAGTGCTAGTGAAGCCAGCCTGGTTGTTTTATAAAGAACGGTGTAGTATAATGGTGGAAGCGCAGTATAATGGGTAAGGAGCTGGTCTTGTAACCTAAAGGTCACAAGTTAACTTCCCAAGTAGAACCAGGTTGTACCCTTTTGCAAGGTACTTAAAGCTGCATTGCTCCAGTATTTATCCAGCTGTATAAATGGATGCAATGTAAAAAAGTTGTGTAAGTCGCTTTGGATAAGAGACTGCTAAATGCCTGTAATGTAATGTAATGTAAAAGCACAGAAGGGTAAATGTCTGCTCATCACACAAGCTGAGGATTCAGACCCAGAGGAAGCCACACCCTGCACTGTACCCACCACTGTACCCAGCATGCCCTGTGCTGTCCCCGCTTCTCCCCGAAATGACGCCCAACACAGAAGGGAGACCCTGGCCCTGCTCCAGATGGAGCTTGCAGAGTTTAGAGAGCTCGCTCTGGCCAGGCTCCCTCTGAGGCACATCTCCATCTGCAGTGACAAGAGCATAACGAACAGCATTACATTACAGCACATGCATTTAGCAGAAACTTCTAGATTTACACAACTTTTAGATAGCATTTACATAGCATCCATTTATACAGCTGATATACTGGAGCAATGCAAGTTAAGTATATTGCTCAAGGGTACAACGGTAGTGTCCCACCCGGGAATCAAACCTAAGACCTTTAGGTTACAAGACCAGCTCCTTACCCATTATACTGCACTGCTGTCCTTTCTCACGTGGTCATTTCCACACTGCCGCCACTGACCGATGTCCCCCTTCATGTCATCTGGGACATCAACACGGAGATCGCCAGAGGCTGCGATGCGCTTCCCAGCATGCACCTGGCCCGTCGCTCCACCATCGGCCCCTGGCACCTCTACAACGGGCTGCGCCCCCCCCCCCCCCCCCCAGTTCCCCGCAGCCCCCCCAGAGTGCACACCCACCAACACAAGCCCAGCTACGCCGGCCCGGGGCCCTTACAATGGCCCGTGTCCTACCAGCCCTGGCCCCTGTCCCACTCTCACCGGCTCCTGTCCCACTCTCACTGGCCCGTGTCCTACTGGCCCTGGCCCCTCTCCCACTCTCACCGGCCCCTGTCCTACCGCCCCTGGCCCCTGGCCCCTCTCCCACTCTCACCGGCCCCTGTCCTACCACCCCTGGCCCCTGGCCCCTGTCCCACTTGCCCTGGCCCCTGTCCTACCGGCCCTGGCCCCTATCCCACTCGCCCAGGTCCCTGTCCTACCGGCCCTGGCCCCTGTCCCACTCGCCCAGGTCCCTGTCCTACCGGACCTGGCCCCTGTCCCACTCACCCTGGCCCCAGTCCCACTCTCACTGGCCCCTGGCCCCTTGGCACCTGTCCCACTTGCCCTGGCCCCTGTCCCACTCGCCCTGACCCCTGTCCTACCTGCCCGTCCACCTGAGCTAGGTGAGATCACACACCTCCTCAGCGTCCTTTGTGATAGGCTGCTGAACTAATATGAGCTTATGAATACATATCACTTTTAATCAATTTAATCAATTCCAATTTGAATTGAACTATACAAATACTAAATGACAATATCAGCATAATTGATTAAAGTAGTATCTTGTTATCAACAATGCATTTTGTTTCACTGAAAATACAGTCAATGTTGTTTTATGTAAAAAGAGTTCATTCCAAATTAGCCGTAGGAACATACAGGGTCTGTGGTCCTCTGTGTTTGGGCTGAAAAGCACAGGCCCAGAATTCCTCAAAAACATTTCTAACGATGACATTTTGATTTTGGTTGAAACTTGGTGCCGAAAAGATGCCCTCATCCACACTACCCCAGGTTATGATGAAATTACAGTGCCCTCTATAAAATTAAGAACAGTACGCCAAGGCAGAGACTCAGGAGGAATACTGGCGTGGTACAAAGCAGAACTTGCAAACAGAAATATGCCATTTCCAGGCCCAGGGAGATGTGCGAGTGTGGGGATTTTAACACCAGAACAGGGACAGAACCGGACTGTATCGACACACAGGGAAACATTCCTGTGTCCGCTAGGAAAAGAAATAACCCAGACAATATAAGAAATAAGAAGGGTAGAGAGTTAGTGCATCTCTGGCAAGCCACAGTCTGTATATCCTTAATGGCAGGATCAGAGGGGACTCTTTAGGAAGGTTCACTTACTGCTCAGCTCTCGGGAAGAGTGCTGTTGACTAAGCCGTCACTGACATGGACCCCTCCTCCACCAGCGCATTCACTGTCAGGCAACAAACCCCCATTTCAGGCCACAACAAATTCAGGATATTTCTGAAAAGAACTGGAGACTGCAGAAATTAATACACACAGCCCTGTAAGCTGTATAATCTTAACCAATCATACAGATGGGCTGAAACAAGTGCAGATAAAGTCACCAAAGCAAAGAGATAAACTGAATTAATGAACTATTAACAGAAAATGCTCAAGGAAACCTAAGAATATTATCAAATCATAAACATAACTCAGATACACAAAAAATACCCTAAAATAGAAAAAAATAAATGACATACATAAAACATTTAACGATATTGAAGAATCCAGTTCTGGGATTTGTGGAACAATTTAAGCACAGCAAAACAACAAGAATTAGCCACTAGTGATGGAGCTATTTTGGAACAATACTTTGAAAATCTATAATGTGAAATAAGTCAAAAAACACATCATATTGCGATTAAAGAATGGCAAAATAAATTGGAATCAATCGTAAATGACTGTCAAAATCCACTTGATAAACCAATAGAGAGACTGTGAGTGTGAGAGGAGAGGCTTTGTGTCTGTGAGAGAGAGAGAGAGAGAGAGAGAGAGGAGACTGTGTGTGTGTGTATGTGAGAGAAAGAGAGAGAGAAAGGAATGATTGTGTGAGAGAGAGAAGAGACTGTGTCTGTGCATGTGTGTGAGAGAGAGGGGAGACTGTGTATGGGTGTGTGTGTGTGAGAGAAGAGACTGTGTGTGTGTGTCTGTGCATGTGTGTGAGAGAGAGGGGAGACTGTGTGTGGGTGTGTGTGAGAGAAGAGACTGTGTGTGTGTGCAAATGTGTGTGTGTGTGTGTGAGAGAGAGAGGAGAGACTGTGTCTGAGTGTGTGTGTGAGAGAGAGAAAGAGAGAGAGAGAAAGGAAAGATTGTGTGAGAGAGAGAAGAGACTGTCTGTGCATGCATGTGAGAGAGATGAGAGCCTGTGTGTGTGTGTGTGTGTGTGTGTGTGTGAGAGAGAGAAGAGACTGTGTGTGTGTGTGTGTGTGTGGGTGTGTGTGCAAATATGTGTATGCGTATGTGTGAGAGAGAGAGGAGAGACTGTGTGTCTGAGTGTGTGTGTGTGTGTGTGTGAGAGAGAGAGAAAGACAGAGTCAGAGTAAATAAATATTCTTTTAACAATCCACATGTCTCCATATCTACAAACGGCACAATTCACATCCATTCAATCCACATCCGGGCACAAAACAGGGTTGTCCATTGTCACCACTACTACTTAAGCTAGCAGTAGAACCACAAGCCTGCAAAATCAGAATATTACAATATTATCCACCACCAATTCACAAATCAGCAATCAAGAATACAAGCTATCCATGTATACAGATGACATAATATTGTATAAATCCAAGGTTTCAGAATCCAAACCTCTATGTGCTTAGGAATCACAAACAATATAACTGCAAGGGGTATCAGCCTAATGGGGATAATGCAACAGACAGGCCTAATAGCAAAATGGCAACTCTAAT
Organism: Anguilla pacifica; assembly: GCA_039654925.1. Lineage (NCBI taxonomy): Eukaryota > Metazoa > Chordata > Actinopteri > Anguilliformes > Anguillidae > Anguilla > Anguilla pacifica. The sequence goes on from JBDGNX010000020.1 coordinate 419,979, forward strand.
CATGCCTCCGTCTTTCTGCTGCCGCGGAATATACACGCACAAGATCGAAAACACGAAAGCAACAGTGAGCTCTCTGCAGCGCTGCTCAGAGGACACGACCCCCGGACCCTGCCGAGTATTGTGACGTCACAATAGACTCAATTAGTTTTTGGATCGATACACGTGTGCCAAGCAACAGAGCTGAACACAGCCCGACCAAAAGCCTTCAATAGAAACGTGAAAGATAAACTAAGTGCGCGTTCAACTGCTTTCAAACCAGCCGACGGCTCCTTGTACAAAAAACCTGATCTTGAGAAAAATTACCAGGGTTGCCAGGCAACAGTACTAACAGAAACTAGAATGCCAGTTAAGTGCACAGGACCCTAGGCAACCGTGGAAAGGCTTAGGAGCTGTTGCCAGTTACCTCTTATGAAACACCTGTTCTGTTCTCCCCACCGTCGAGGACATTTATCACTCCAGTGTGAACGACTCCAGCCATCCAGCCTCTGAGCTGTTTGCCCCCTTGCGGACAGGGAAACGATAGCAGTCTATTAAAGGAGTAACATGGTGACTGAATGTGACACTTGCCAGTTGTCTTTAGGCACAAACAAAACAAATGTGCATAATTTGTTTATTATTCAGTAATTTAAATGTATTTTAAAACGTATTTTTCTAAGCCTAAATTCCCCACTATAAAAGTTCACCCGAACTGTCTGGGCGTGGTAATGAGAACTGTCAGTTAGCTATGATTGACAGACCGTGCCCCGTTACCATACCTACCTCCATGATACGCGCTCATCTTGGGAGACTGAATGCTCACAAGCTAGCTAACTTAGTATATCAAGTATCGATAGCTAAGGACGTTGACTTATATCCAATAATAATTTTTGCTAGCTAGCTAGCCAAGTTAAGATAAAAACACAACTATAACGTCCTTATGAAAGCAAACTAGCTAACGTTATCGATAACATGACATTAGGAAAGCAAACTACAAAGCTAAGCTAACGTTAGCTAGCTAGCTATAAATGAATATAACCAACCAGAGGTAGTCTAATAGTCCTTAAAAGGCACTCTAATAAGTGAACCTCACGTTAGTCACAGACGATACCAGTCTATTAATGCTACCACCAGCCGCCTGCGCCGTAGCTTCTTTCCCACCATGGTGCGTAGTCTCAATAATAATCACTAGTGCCTTTTACTCAGTAGTAGTGGCTGTCACATTGCTTTTTTGCGCATAGAGATTATTCCATTTTTCCACAATACATTTTTTTTAAATTTACCTTATCTAATGCCTGCTTTTTTCTCTTCTGTGTAATGTCTGTATTGTAGATTGTTTTTAAAAAATCTCTTTTAAGCTCTACTCACCCCAATTCCAATTCAGTTCCTACAGAATATGGCAGATAAACTTGAGCCAAACTGAACTGATGTCTGATATTAGTGTGATAACTTTTTTCATTAAATAAATGAAATATTTTTTAAAAAATGTGATTCGTCTTTACTCAGTTTGCCTTTGTCTAATATTACATTTTGTCTAAAGATCTGAAAACAATCAGTGTGACAAACATGCAATAACAGAGGAAAACAGGAAGGAGGCAAATACTTTTCACAGAACTGCACATAAACCCATTTCCCCATCTTGAATTACACGTATGCCGACACTAAAACACTTTCACTGGCATTCACCACACGCAGAGGCTATAGAAAGCTCAAACATCCTTCGACCTTTGTATCTTAATAGTTAACTTCATGAAAATAACGAATCAATTTTTTCTCATGCTAGCCAATGGAGCGTTAAATACTAGGGCAGGTAGCAAGAAACAAGATACATTTATGTTGGACTATACTTTGTAAATAGTAACCATACAAGACTTGTACGTGACAAAATACTAAAGTATAAACTAAAGCATTAGCTAACATTTGCGGGGTGGGCAAGTTACATCCATACTCATTAACTGATGGCTATCTAGCTCATGCTATCTACACAGCTAGCTAGCTAGCTAGCTAGCTAGCGTGTCTATTCATCGATGTAAACTTGTAAACGTCGATTTTTCTTGCAAACTAGGTTAAATGTATGGCGATATTCGGGTATCAACACTAAGAGCTGTTCAACACTAAGTTCAAGTTTGTTGGAAGCCATTATTACATTGTTAACGTCGGATTGCTGCAAAATATGTAATTTACCTTCTTCTCAAACGCTGTAGCTGTGGAGAACATTCGCAAGTTTCAAACTTGCGCCACATTTTTCGACAGGGGTTTACTCGGGAAATGAAGTCCAACGTCTGATCCGCTTCAGCATTTGCGTCTAGTTAACTACATATCCCATAAGCGCTTTCAAAAACACAAATCACGTCACGATTAGTCAAACCGTAGGTACTGTAGTATCAGGGAAAACAATTTCGTTTTACGCTTTTTCTTGGGCGTTACGTTTTCCCCGCCATTGCGCTCGTGCTCCTGAGTGGAGTTTTTTTACGGTCTATGACTTCAGGGAGATTTTAACGTCGCTAAGCGTGAATTTGACTAGCTAATGCGCATTCTGGTAACTTTTTCCTCTTACATGTCTATAGAAATACAGAGCAGCACTGGTTTTGGCAACGTTTTAGTTCATAAACCATGGCCACAAGCGTAAATTCTTGGAGTGTTGAAGGCACAGGAACCCATTCGGTCAATGAAATGACATGGAGACAACCGAGTTCCCGCTCTATCCTGGCACGTCAACGTAGTGAGAGCATCCAGTGTTGCCTCCTTCGTTTTACAGTACAGGTAGGCCAGTTTGAATAAAACAAATTCCACTCAAGCAACAGTTACTATCATGATGTTAAAAGTTTAAACTCAGTAAGTATACAAAATCACATCATTCAGTAAAACGATGAAATTAAACGTTAAAACATATATTAACCATTTTTTCCACCAAATCATCTGATGATAATCAAAAGTGATTGAACAATATGAATTTTAATTTTTTTTTTCACTTTTCTAGTATAAAGATGGGGAACTGACTCTATAAAAATGTCGAGATGTTTCCTGAAAAATTATAAATACGTGGTATTCCTTTGTGAAGGAAAACATTATGGCTGTTTCCTCGGTAGATTCGGTCGGGTCTAGTGAATTCCATATATGTTGAATTAAAACACGGCACTGAAAGCACGGATTAGTTCAACCGCTTTAATACAGAGTGTTAGCGCTTTAGTACAGAGTCTGTAGGAACGCAAAGGCAGTATGTGCGGACCGACAGGGGATCCTCGGCATATAGGGAATCTTATTTTTTACACTCATTAACACAAAGATACTTTTTCCCCAGTAACCTTGATATTTTAGTTTGTTAGCATGCCTAAGATAAGACACCGGGCCCTACTGGTCTGCAGCATGAGAGAGAGAAAGTGGGAGAGAGGGGGCCCATCTCCTGTTTATGGAACCGCCCTGAACATTTACAGAATTGCATAGAGTACTTCAAAGCACACGTCATTATCTCATTATCTGCTTGAGATTTATGCATTTTAATAAAGAGAATGTTCTCTTCTCACGCGAAGGTAAGAATATGGGAGTTAGTCATTACACATGAAAACTGTTAAAAGAATACATTTTTAATCATTTATATATTAGGGTATATAATGTAAAACAATTATTTAAACAGCATATTCTTCTACACCTTCTTGCATGGAAATGTATTACTCGTACACACAAAGGTTCTGCACAGTTATTTGTTGCCATGACTAATAGACCACTTTATTTGCTTTATTTTTATATAAATATATATAACGAATGCTTCCTGAAAATTAAAATTAATCATTTTTTTTCATCCGTTCAAAATTATGGGGAAACCGCAATGTAGCTCCAGTACATGAAATGCACTGAGAACGTAAAGAAAATAACAGTGTTTCCCCTTTATTCGAATAAATACGGTTTGACAAACCGTGACGCAATATTTATGTTTTTGAAAGCGCTTATGGGATTTGTAGTCAATAAGTAGTTGTGATTGCTGAATCGGATCTGGCGTTGGACTTCATTTCCCGAAAAAGCCATTGTCGAAACGCCATGCGGTGCCGTCTGAAACTTGTAAATATTTCCACACAACTGCGCGACCGAAAGGTAGGTTTATTTTTTGTCGCACCGAAGTTAATGTATGATGATTGCCAGCTAACTTGAACTTTATTTGGAAATACACTTCGCGTTGACGTCCGATAAGGTCCATACATTTAACCCAACTGGCGAGAAACAGTTTGCATCAATAAATGAACAAGCTAGCGAGCTGTAGATACCATTAACTAGATAGCAAACAAGCTAGCTGACGTAAGCAAACTAGTTTGTTGTTAGCAGGTATGCCACTCCCCTCCTGTTAATGTGGCTAATATTTAATGCTTCTCCTCACGTCGTGAAGTCTGCAAGTCTCTATGACAAAGTTCCGTTATACTCCATCATAAATGTGTCTCGTTTCCAGCCACCTGTTCTATTATTTCAGCATCTGTTGGCTAGCATTAGAAAAAAACAAACATTTCGATTCTTTGTTTTGAGTGAGATTTTATTTTTATTTATTTGTGTTGCTTAAATAATTCTCTCGTTATAAGCCACTGTCAGTTTAGCCAACTAAACCTGGTCGGCATGTTTGCGTTCTCTGACTGTCCCTCAAATTTATATAAATTGTATAGCGGTCGTGTGTACAGTAATCCACTTCTGTTAGCAGCAATAGCTAGTTTGTTGCCTTGGCTGAATTGATTGGTCTGACATTTTTGTTCCTACAGCTTACAGTACACTTACAGATTGGCAGGTAAATTTAATACCTTTAGTGTCAGGCGTTATTCCATCTTAATGTTCCAGACTTTATTATTATTGTGGTCATGCATACAGAAAGTACTGTACGTATAGTGTATGTTGTACGTACAGTAGTGGTGACAACAGACAGCCCCGTTTCATGCCTGGATGTAGATTAAATGGATGTGATATTGTGCCGTTTGTAGATATTGAGACTTGTGGATTGTTATATGAAATGTTTTCCTATTTTATGAATTTAGTCTGGCACAGACACGCACGCACACACACTCACACACA
>JBDGNX010000020.1:432500-447500 GCA_039654925.1 Anguilla pacifica
TTGTTGTTTCTATGCACCACATTTGTTGTATATTAGTGTATTACTACTGCCAGTCTTACATACTGCTACCTTTCTGCAATCAAATGAGTTCATTTGATTGCGTAGTAGTATGGGGGACTGTCAGTAGTAATGCACTAAAGGAGAGTGGGGCCCAGTCAAATTTTTTTTTTTTTTTTACCTTCAGAAAATTTTGAAATTTGCAAAAAAGTATTATAACCCCCATGTTGTATTCGTGGAAATTTCGGGGGGCCAGATTGCCTACCCCTCCACACACTCCACACACACACCTCCCCCGCCCTTGGGGACCACCGACGTTGCTCAGGTGCGGTCTCGGGGAATCGAACCATCAACCTCTACCTCCTGAGGATCGGTTCAGCCCCCTACGCCACGTAACCCTTCGCATTTATCACTCATTTTTTTGTGCACTTACACAGCACCACGGACAAAAGCTGCGCAAACTGAAAAGGGGAAAGCAGGGATTCGAACCCTGAAGCTCAGCGTTCCGAGCATCGGACAGTACCTTTACGCCACTGTCGTGTTAGCGGTTGTGCGGCTGCAGAAGTAGCCTGATGATGAGACAACCCAAGTATAAGCGAAACAAAGACAAAGGGGGGCTCGAACCCCCAACCTCTGTGTCCGTAGGCAAAGACAATACCATTGCACCACCTTCTCTTCTGTGAATTGGCTGGCTCTTCTGTGGGTAGACAGAGCAGAGGGGGGATTGAACTTGCTGCCTTGGGCTTCGTGGAACAGGGTACTCTGTCTTGCGCCACAAAGCCCTTCAAGAGTTCCTGGGTGCTCATTAGTGAACTTATTCTCAGACCCATCAGAAATAAACAGGAAGAGCTCAGCTTTGAATCACACAGATCCAATTAGGTGCTCTCCTAAAATGAACTCTAAGAAACTGTGGCAAAATATAAACTGACACCCTAACATATTTTGGCTTCTTTAAATAAAGCTTTTGATTCATTGAAGGAATTCCTTTGCATTTGTGATTTATAATTAGCACAACAGGTGACTGACAAGTCCCATTCAAACAGATGACCTAATTAAAGGTGTAATATTGTTGCATCTTATAGGTGTGCCTGAAAGTGATTGGTTGGTTACATTTTTTATGCCTTTGAATGTTTTCTTTCACAAGGATGAAAAATGAGATTTAATCTAGCCAGTAATGTACTATGGAGAACACTCATATTCTGTTTTTATAAACTGCAGTGGATATGTATTGGGGACAGGGCTTGTAAATGCATTTTATTTTCTTTTAAATAATGAAATAAAATTAATTGTGTTTTGGAATTTTATTCTGCAATTCCGTTTCAGTCTTGAAAGTTGTGCTGCCATTGCTGAATTAAAATAATGCACAATAAGAACAGTGAGTTTCGGTTTCAGTAGATCACACAAGATCTTAGGGCAACTTGTGTGCAGCATTAAAATCCACATACATTTGATAACCATACAAAAAATCGACTTGTACATTAAAAAAATGTTGCAATCGGATTTCCTCTACTGTACTGCCATTTTCTGTCCAGCAGAGGGAGGCAAACTCCTGACATCACATTATTCAGCAGACGTTTTTATCCAAAGTGATGTACAATAAGTGCCTAAAGAAGGTCATTGGAACAACTACAATACACAGATCCAATAAGACACAATACTCAATTTGTAACAGTTATTCATAGACATGAACACATTAAGTCCAGTTCACACATTAAACATTACTCTGACCTAACCTCTGCTAAGTAAAACTAGGAGGCATGACAAGCTGCAACATCAAGATAATGATACAAAGTACAGTGTAAGTGCTGGATGGCGGTACAGGTAACATGAAATTGGCACAGGAGGTACATGTGTAGCATAAAAGAGGGGAATTTAAGTGAAAAAATTATCCCAGATTCATCCGAATGGCAGGGGTGCAAGTGGCCCTGTTTCCACAGAGCGGAGTGGTCGAGCTGGCGTGTAGGATTGAATCGTGTCCTGTAAGTAGCCGGGGGCCGTCCTGTTGGCTGCAGGGTAGGCGAGGATCTGGACTTTGAACCTGGTCCTGGCAGCGACCGGTAGCCAGTGGAGTGAACTCAGCAGAGGAGTGACTTGGGAGAACTTGGGAAGGTTGAAGACGAGTCGGGGAGCAGCATTCTGAATCAGGGGACATGAAGCCCAGCACCGATGCCTCCGAAGCACTCCCCGAGTCTGCTCAGCTCCTTTAAAACAGAAGGGACCAGTTAAAAGCATTTAAAAATAAGATAAATTGATAATCAAACCAATGTATGTGAAGTGAGATGCATAACATTGCATTACAATCTACAGTACAATCTACATATTAGGCTGTGTAATTTAGTTTTTAGTCACACACTAAACAGAGGTAAACCAGTGAAATGTGTGTGCGCATCTGCTACCCTGGAAAAGTGAAGACTAATCTTAATCCTTAACATGCAGGTGATTTACAGCAACGTGCACACAAACACCCCGAAAATCAGTTTTAAACAATATTCTGATTAAGCATCTGCATGGTTAAAAAAAAAAACACGATTTATCTAATACCTGGGTTTTACATGGATTCTTTTAATAATCATGTAAGGCCAATTAGTTGTCCAAAAATTACTAATTACTTTACGCCGCTTTGCGTGACGCTTCAGCTTCTTCTTCCCTTTGTATGATTCTGGCATTTTCAACGCTTCCAGACTCATTACTGCCCTCTGCTGGTCGTTAAAAAACCTCAACTGATCCTCGGATGCGTCCGTGCACATATAGTCCAGTTGCATACAAACAAATCCAATTTTCCTTTCAAATAGTTACTGCTTCTTCTGGTCTGAACTAAGCAAAGTTACAAAAGAAAAAAGAAACTCCTAATTCTGAAATAACGTTCAATACCATCTTACTTTCCTGTAGTTTACATTATAATAATTTGTTCAACCGTCGCAGCCATGCCACACCGTCATACCCACCTGGGTGTTTCCCTACCATCGTTAAACATCGATTAAACCACAGTCCCTCAGACTTAATCTTGCTGGTTCACCTGCACTGATTCTTTCCCCCCGCATAAAGATATACAAACAACACCCAGCTCACTGCGTTTGGTGACCTTTCGCATGCGCAGTTTTAAAAGGCCGAAATTTAAAGCCGACTTTACTACGTTTACATGCGCAAATAAATCGAAAATTTGCACAAAAATATTGGAATTAATTGAATGTTTCTCAGATTTTTTACCATACCCGATTAAGATAATAAAAAAGCGATTACTTACAACTTCCTCCACAACAACCGAATTTGTGTTCCTAAACGTAGGCGAGAGCTGTGTTCTTCCCGTGCTTTAATGGTGATTGATGACAGGTGCGCGGACATTTGGGTACTCTGTTGCAGGTGCGTTTTATGTCCACAAGAGGGAGCCAGCATTCCTACTTTAATACAGACGGCCCCGGTTGAAGACATCGTTCAGAAAATAATTAATGAAATGTCATACAACAGCACTGTACCTTAAAATAATGACAACATTTTGGTAAATTTGGCATGAAGCTTTAATCTCAAACGTTTTACAAGCATGGCAGTTTGCGTTTTCATACCCTGGAGAAGTGGAAACTATTTAATGTTTAAAACACAAGTGCGTCCGATTTTCCAGGCTATGATGTGGGTTATAGACTCCATATTAATACAGCTCCAGGCAGACAACTGACTCCAACATTGAAATTTCCTCAGCGAAACATTAAAACTGTCTAGTAAAGATAAGAACTCTCTCGCCGATATGTCCTCAGCTAAGATAACCAACTCCCCATTGACACAGCCCAGGGAGAATAATTAACTCCCATACTGATATTTTCTCAGCAATATCATAGTGAAGATAATGAACTCCCACACCAATAGGTCCACAGTTAAGTGAACTTCACTTTATACAGAGATAATCAACTGCTACTCTGATGCATCCTCAGCTAAGACAATCAACACAGCCTGTTAGATATTCAACTCCACATCGAAACAGCCCAGCTAAGATAATCAACCCACCTATTAACTAGATGCCTGCATCCAGACCTGAGCCTGGCAGGGTCCATTAACACAGCCCAAGGAAGATAACCAACTGTCACGCTGTATGTTGTTGTATGGCATTTCTTCTGCCCCAATGTCCCCCACAGATCCAGAGCAGGTGCCCTCCCTGTAAGGCAAGGTGAGACAAGAGAAGGACGGGAGTAATTGTGCTCATAACTTTAAACACAAAAACTCTAAAAAGTGTTATTTTATTTTTAAAACTGTAAAACACAAAATTATGTTCCTAATATGAAGACAAGGAGATTGTGGCAAAACATATGTACTGTATATGTACAAAACTACTCTGTGAAAGCTTTTGTTTCATTTAATGAATGCTTTTGCAAGTGTGATTTCTGATTTGAACAAGTGATTCAAATTGTTATCCTCCTATTGTTATATTCCAGTGGTTCAAAAATTAAATTCCAGCCTCTGAAGTTGGATTGTGCTGTCATTGTTCAATTAAATAACATTAAATAGGAACACTTTTACTTTCATTAGATCTTTATTGTCCCCAGAAGGCAATTCATGTACAGCATTAAAATCCACATACGTTTGACAACCATGGAAAGATTCACGTTACAAGGACAAGGAATAGCTTTAAAGTTAGAATATGTATAAAGGAGTAAAATCAGTACAGAGTACAATTCAGTATGGACACATAATGCATGCTGCTGCCATATATACTGTATTAAAGCCCACAGACATATGTTGTCCAGTTTTAGTTGCAGTTTAGTCGCTGGAGGATGAGCATTATCTTTAGTAAGGTGGGGGCAAAAAAAATACGAACAAAATAAATGACACCACCGCACCTTGCACATCTTCTCTTGCCCTTGCACACCTTAGCTATGTGCCCAAACTCCTGGCAATTGAAATACCTCATTGGTTTTGGGACAAATTCCCTCACATTATACTTAATAAATCCAAAACAACATTAAGGGATCCTGTCTTTGAACTCCTTGCCTCATCCTCCCGTCCCTCACTCTCTGTTTCTCCTAGATTACAGTCACTCTTTTTCTTCCTCTTAGCCATCCGACGCCCAGCTCCCTTCCCCACCTGTTCCCATTCACCCCCATACCCCTCCTCCTCATTCAACTCCATGCCGTTATAGCTGTCTTCATCTACCTCCTTCCCCGCCATGTTACCACAGTCAACGAGAAGCAGCGTGAGAGTCTCGCTACCGGACCTATACAGGCCATCGGCCGACACTCCCACCCTTTACTCCTCACTCGACCGACTACCGATCACCAAATGTAACACTCAGTTTAATCCCGCGAACCAGTAAGAAGCAAACAAATTCAATACTTCCCGCCTGAGCAAAATCAGAGGTGATACTAATCACACTAATTACAACGATAAGCTGAGTCACTATACGTTGACTTCCCCCAGGTCCCAACGAAAATCTAACTAAAACCTAACATAGTTGTGGAATTTTTAAGAGTTCGATTTATTCCGCCGTACTTTTGTAAGTAGAAAAATAAATGCAGGCACGTCTTCGTTTCAAAATAGGTCGTTTAATATAGCAAAGGAACTAGTGGGTCTGTTACCCAAGTACAGATAAACACAGAACCAATAAAATGACGGAGACAGTGAATACTTATACCCTGTTCCTTCAAGGAAACAAAGGGCCAAATGGTTATCTTAAACACATCACGGGAAAGGGGGGGGGGAGAAACAAGGTGTGGGGGAGTTGGGCTGAAGTAGGGGGTAGAGGATATCACACAATGGTACTGCATATCAAAGGGAGACAATTTGACTGGGCAAGGGGGTAGAGGATGTGGCACAAAGGGTGTGATTAAAAGGTCAATTTAACTGAGTGTGGTGGTAAACAATCAATGTTATCTGCAAATGGCCAAGTACAATGTGAGACACCTCAGAGGGGTAAACTGTGGCTCCCATGTTTTCCAACATTCCCTACTTTTTTTTTTTTTTTTTTTTTTTTTTTTTTTAAACTCTTCTACATTCAAAGGTATAAGTAAAGCAACGAATATAAAGCAAAAACATAAAGAAAACATAAAAAATTAAAACAAAACAACACAAATTATTCAGGGGTTATTTCTGAGCCATCCCACAGTTTCATTTCTATCAATGACTTTCTCCAACTGTTTTTTCCTGTTTATGCCAGCAATAACACTGTGTTTGATCATTGAGGATCCGAATTACTATTAGACCTACAATTGCCAGGAATATCCAGTTCCAAAAATGTGTTTTCATCAGAGCATCCTTGTCGCTTCAGGACTGTGGCCTCTGCCTGGGCCAAGCTCACCTCCATTTTTTGTTTTGAGTAGTGTTGAATCACTCTCCATTAGAGCTTTCTTCACCTGAGCATGAATACCTGCAAACACATTTGACTGAGGAACCAGGTAGGCGTCATCCCACATGGCCAAGCTGTTTGACTCACTGGCATCAGTAGTAGGTAAATGAATGTTCCCCATCTGAACAGTGTATGCTGGTGTAAACCAGAAACCAGGGGGTGATTAACACCTTATATTACCATATGGAAATCCTGTGGGGTGACTCAGAAAACACCAGTGACACTGGTCCACCACGCTCTCCACTTCCTCTAAAGGGTGAACATTCCTCTCTGTGGACAGTTCATTATAGTTAATATATACAATTGCATAACATGTATGAAGGTAATAATCTGTTGATTCAGCCATTCCCTTACCAGTTCAAACCTTAACAATAGTAAATAATACTGATCAAACACAACAATGACATTAGCTCAATCATAAACAGCATGCATGAATACCATATTTACATCATATTATACAACCATTTTTTTTTTCTTTTTTTTTTTTTTTTTTTTTCTCTCTTCTGGTCCAAAAATGATGCCTTCTCTAGGAATAGGGTGCAGTGGAGGACATTTGCTTCAGTCCAACTGCTTGAGTCTTCCCATTCCTTTAGAGGTTGGCATTGTCTATTCTCAAATGTAACTTCATACATATATGTATTATTATTATTATTTATTTTATTTATTTATTTATTTATTTAACCGTATAAATTTAGATGCATCATTGTTAGACCAGGGTAATATGTAGATTCATGCTCCACGGCCCATCTCCCCTGGTTATCCTGTCCCTCATCTCAACTAGTTATTGCGTTATCATAATGTGTCCAATTACGTGCTTTTACTGTCACAATGAATTCTTGTATTCTTGGAAGCTGTCTTCCACCCTCAATCATGTGTTCTAAATGAAGATTCACTTGATACTTTCCATGTGTCCTCTGTTGTGAACGCTTCACCATCTTTCCACCTGTCTGATGTCCATTCGGTGAATCCAACATCAACTGCGTGAATTGTCCTTGACACATTGTGTGTTGTTTATGAATATGATAGGAATGTCCCACTTAGTGCTGACCTCCAACCTGTTCCTGAATACCAGGAGCCTCGTCCTCATCTCGATTAATTCTGTAGGGGAGAGAAAGACCAAGTGTGAGTGTATATTCTTATGCAGTTTTAATCATTTAAACATTGACATTGGTATCAAGTTCAGCTTTGTTGTATAATTTGCATTGGTCCCCATGATACCAGAAATACTGTATTGGCCTACCCCGCTTTTTTATTGCCAATTTCAAATTGGTTTCACCAAGTTTGTCCATAACTTCGTATGGACCTTCCCAGTTTGCTTCCCAGCCTCCCCCTTTTAAAAAATTTTTAAGCATCACCTGATCCCCAATTTGAAAATTCACTCTGTATGTGGGGGAATAGGCCTGTGCTGTGTAATGATGGGCTGCTCCCATCTTGTTGGCTGCATTTAGAAGCTTACTCTGAAGTGCCTGCTGCACTTGGGTAAGAAACTCGTCATGTGTGGCTCTTGTGGTGATGGGAAGAGGAACACCCGAGGGATGTGAAATCTGCATTGGCCTGCCTGTCATAAGCTCAAAGGGGCTATAACCAGTAGTACGTACCCGTGTCGCCCTAATAGCCATTAGTACCCCTGGGAGTGCCGAAACCCAATTAGAAGCAGATTTTTTCAGTTCATCTGTTGCATCAATTACAGCTTTTTTGAGGCCTTGTTTTATAGTGCGATTGAATCTTTCAACCATACCACTAGATTGCGGATGATAGGGAATGTGGAAGTGTCTTTCTACCCCTAAGAAAGTACAAAGGTGCAGCATTAATTCTGAAATAAATGGTGCACCGTTGTCACTTTCCAGTCGTTTTGGAAATCCCCATCGTGAGAACACCTGTTCCCACAAGACACGAGCTGTAGTGGCAGCATCACTCCTCCTGGTAGGGAATGCCTCTACCCAGCGAGTGAACATATCTATTACCACAAGGAGAAACCGATATCCTCCTTTTGCTGTAGGTAACGGACCTGTGTAGTCAATCTGGAGAGTTTCCCATGGGCCATCATTCAAGTGGGAGGTGCCCATGGGAACCTTGCGATGTGTAGGTGCAGGGTTCATCTGAGCACACACAAGGCAGAGTGCCAAGTGGTGAGCTACATCTGTTTTTATACTGGGCCACCAGTAGCAGTTCTGCAATAAATCTATTACCTTCGCTGGTGATGCATGACCTGAAGTTTTGTGCATGAATAAAACTAGCTCCTTACGAAGCATAGAAGGTGTTACCCAAACAGGCCCTGGATTAGTGTAGTACAATACATCCTCAAATATGATCAAATTTGCTGTGTGATGTACATATGGTTCTGGAAGTTGTATTTGTTGTCGGATGGCATCAATAACCTCTACAATGTCTTTGTCTGTGGCCTGGCATTCTTGTAGATTGAGTGCAAGTGGTTGTGATAGTTTCACAGGTTCAACAGAGACATTGGGAAGTTGGTAGTGCCATGGGATGCCTGAAACAGCGGCTTCTTTTGCCAAGACGTCCACTTTGTTATTATTATCCCCTTCAGTAGTGGAGCCATGTTTTTGATGTGCTTTGACCTTACATATGGCTACCGTGCCTCTCTCTCTCTCATGTGCTAGGTCCCAAATTGTTTGTAGCTCACTGTGGTGAGTCAATGATTTCCCTTCTGCCGTACAAAAGCCTCTTTTCTGCCAAACAGGGAGATATTCAGTGAGGGAGTTGCAAACAAAAGCACTGTCTGAGAAGATAGTAATTCTCCCTGTGAACTCCCGTAACGCTGCGATTACTGCAATAACCTCTGCTTTTTGCGCTGAATCCGTGGGTTTACATTTGATCAATACCTCTTTTCCTAACTGGGGGGCCCAACATGCTGCTCCAGTATAGTACTGTCCCATTTGATAATAGCGAGAACCATCTACAAACACCGCAGAGGAGTCTGCCAGTGGTATTGTACGGATGGGCCCCGCTGTTACCTGCTGTTGTACTGACGTGCAAAGGTGTGGCTCCCCCTCATAGTCTAACATATTAGCTAATTGATAGCTTGTGGAGTGCTTAACCTGTATGTTTTTATGTTGAAGTTCTGTAACCCATCGTCCCCACCGCTGGGCCGATACCCCTTTCACTTGCCCTCTTATTAGCAATGCCACCGGCGTATGTGGCGTGTGCAGAATGAGTGGGTTGAAACCACAGATGTATTCAGTGTGTGCGACTATCCAGTGTACTCCCAATATCTGCTTTGTGCACTGATCAAATGACCTTTCAACAGGTGTTAGTACTCGTGAAAAGTAACCAATTGGGATGTGTTTGCCATGAACTTCTTGCATAAGCACTGCTTTGATGCTAACAGTGGAGACAACTACCTCAATGATGAAGGGTTGTGTGTGATCTGGACTGCGTAAAGCAGGAGCTGAAGCAAGTGTTTTTTTCAAACTTATGAAGGCAGTCTGTGATGCCGCATCCCATTCTAGCAAATCATTCTTTCCTGGGTTGTCTTTTAAATGCCTATAGAGAGGAGTAGCTAGTTCACTGTAACCTTCTATAAAGTCCCGGCAAAACCCCACAATTCCCAGGAAAGAGCGCAATGCTGTGACAGTGTATGGTCGTGGCAATGCTTGTACAAGTTGTACTTTAGCTGGATCAGGAGTCCGTCCTCCTGTCTGAATTTTTACTCCTAGGAAACAAACAGACTGTTTCATTAGTAATGCCTTTTTTGGGTTAAGTTTTAGGCCTGCTTTTTCCAAGAGTGTAAGGATCTCGTCCAGCAGCTCATAATGTTCTTCCTCGGTATCTGATTGGAGCAAGATGTCATCAACATATTGAACAACATTGTGTGGTTGTGAGCAGCCCTGCAAAATGTTAGCCATACATTGATGAAACAAGGTAGGTGAGTTGTGAAAACCTTGTGGTAAGCCTACCCATGTGTACTGCTTGTCTCTGAAAGAGAAAGCAAATTTGTATTGACTATCCATGTGTACTGGAATGCTCCAAAAACCATTTGATACATCAAGAGTCGAATAGACTTTTGCAGAACCCCGCAACTGAGACATCATATCAGGGTTGCTTGCTACCAATGGTGTGGCACTGGGGGTGTGTTTATTCAGCTGCCTGTAATCAACAGTTAATCTCCAAGAGCCGTCAGGTTTCTTTACTGGCCACACAGGGGCATTACATGTTGAGATGCATTCTCTGATCACACCTTGCTGCAAAAGAGATTTTATTGTTAATTGTATAGCTGTCTCTGCTGACTTGGGATAGGGGTACTGTTTCTGTGGGGGAGGATCTGCGCCTCGGACAGCAACCTGCATGTTAGAAACTCTCCCACAGTCATGCTTATGTGTTGCCCACACTCCTTTGTGTTTATCTATGATATTAGCTAGAGTTGCATCGGATGTTTGCAGTAAACCAACTACATCATAAGCCATAGGGTTTTTCACTGTGTGAACAGAATGGGTATCAGCAATGGTCATAGGTACCTTGCACCCCTGTGGATCTGTTGGGCCCTGCCAAAGAACATTGTTAGCTAAATCAATGACTAAACGTCCTTTTGTTATTGCATCTGAACCCAGGATGCTCCCTTCATGGGTTTTGACCATACATAATGGTAAATCAAAAGATATATCACCAATCTGTAATGTCTGTGGAGTTGAGATTTGGGCTGGTAATGCATTGCCTCCCACTCCCATTAGCTGGGCTGTTTTACCACTCTGAGGAAAATTAGTTCGGTGAGTTAATGAGCAAGCTGCTCCTGTGTCAACCAAAAATTTGTCTTGATAGCCTCCAACCAAAACCATAACACAGGGGCGACCTTCCTGATCTATTTGCAGATTACTCACCGCTGAAACTGAGGCTTGACACCGTCATTGTGGAGCTGGACTATGAAAGGGATTCCCAGAGCCTTTCTGTGTGCTTTGATCAGCTTGTGCCTTAATAATAGACAATAGGTCTGTGTATGTAAGAGTGCCTTCAATCTGGGGCTGTTCTGTCTGAGGCTGTTGCACACCCAGCTGTTTTGGTCCCTTTCCTTCCATCCCACCTCCTTTTGACCAACACTGTCGCTTGGAATGGCCAACACGCTTGCAATTATTACACACCCGGGGGCTCTTACACTCATTTTGAATGTGGCCTGGCTTCCCACAGTTAAAACAATTAAATTTGACCTGACCCTCGTTAGATGCTAGTGGTGCAACCCTTTTTCTAGAGCTCTCTTTGGGGGAAGAACTGAGTTGAGACTCATTCCACACGGTTAAACAGTCCTGGATATCCCTGCCTATGTGCTGTCTGACTGGTTGTGCACTCAGTTCCCTATTGAATTGTAACAATAAATGTTGACAGGTAGGGGAGACGAGATCTTTGTATTTACTTATTACCAAACTCCAGAATACCGGGTCGTCACCTGTCAGTAGCGCTCTGTTCCCTCCAACTCTGTTTCGATTGAACACACTTATAAATGTTCTAAGAAAGTCGGTGGGGTGCTGCCCTTCCTTCGGTACAAACTCAAGAATTTTATTCATGTCAGCTATAACGCGATGTCCCACAGTCTCGCTCATTATCCTTAACCTCGCGTCATGATTGGGGAATACAGTAGGATTTCCCTGACCCTGAATGAATTCTAACGGAATAGTAACCGATGTAGGAAGCATAGATTGTAACAATTTACAACAGTCCTTGTCAGTTAGTGCGTGCATTCGCTGCAGTGTTTGCACCTTTTCAACAATTGCAGTCGGGTCACTAACTCCGTCCCATGTGGGAAGTTGTTGTTGCAGTGTAGTCAACTCCGACAGTGTAAGATCGCGATCAACCTGCTGATCTTCATATTCATATGTGATAGCCCCATTGATAGGATTGTGTGTTCCACTCGTACGAACTCGGCGTGTAATTATTGGCGCAATTTTTGTGTTTTTTGCCCCGACTGATTTAGTCGCTTTGGGTGATCTAGCACTTCTGGAAACCACCCGTCGGCGACTAGAACGAAGTGAGTCGGCAATAGATGCACTGCATTCTGTACCACCAGCATGCCATTCCGGCTCTTCATCTAAACTTCTATCATCGCTTTCTTCATTATCGACATCTAACAAAGGAGTTGCCGTATTTGCCTGTCTGACTTCCCATTCATCATCTTCAGAACTGTATTCTGACTCACTATGCTCCTCTACTGTCCCTAAACCAAGCGCTGCCACTCGCCGTTTCATTACAGTATTTGTGAATTTTTGCTTTGTCATTTTTTTCTTCAACAATCTTAACTTCTGTACAATCGCCCTATCCTTATTCTCCCCAGACACATTCCATAACTCTTTATATGCCACCTGAGCATCGCGTAACTGTCCCTGCGTTTTAACCAATTCTGCAGCTGTGGTACTCAGTTTCTCCCTCAACTGGCAAATTTCTTTTCTAAATTCTAATTGTGTTGTGGCATGTAATATACGTTCTGCAACAGATGCTTCCAACTCCCTTGAATTTGCTTCCAGTGCTTTATTCAAAATTTCAACTTCACCTCGCAATTTAGGAACCTCTACAACTTTACCGGTCAAAAACTTAATTGTTTGGGCCATAGCCATCACACAGTTAGCCTGTCTCGTTTTCTTATTTTTCTTCTTTTCATTGCGCTGCTCACAAGCAGTTTGAAGATATTCAACAACCTCTACTTCCTGTGGTATGTTATAAGGACCCTCCTTACAATGTTTGGCCAACCACCCAGCGGCCCACGATTTCCAACCATTCACTGCCATTCCTAAACTCCTGTACAATGGACAAACAAACTTTTGGTACTTGAAATTGTCCAAGGTCTGTGTAACTTTATACAAGCCCCTGCCTAGAACACTGTACACATGTACAATCAATTCTGACCACTTGTATTTTAAAACATTACACAATTTTCGTAACTATTCCTCTACAATATTACATACATAAATATTTAATACTCACAAATGTACGTGGTCCGTTCCGTGCCTTCAAGTCCGTTTTTCCTTCAGCGTTGGCAAATGGCTTCCAAAACAGTCCTCCTCTTGCTGTAATCCTTTCTTGAATTCGGCGTCAACGTAGAAAAGAAACTCTTCTGTAGGCCAGTGTCACACGCGAATGTCAGCCTCCCCGGCTTTTTTTTTTTTTTTTTGAAAAACGCAACAAGAACGACGGATTTGGGCTGGCTCGCCAATAATGTGGAATTTTTAAGAGTTCGATTTATTCCGCCGTACTTTTGTAAGTAGAAAAATAAATGCAGGCACGTCTTCGTTTCAAAATAGGTCGTTTAATATAGCAAAGGAACTAGTGGGTCTGTTACCCAAGTACAGATAAACACAGAACCAATAAAATGACGGAGACAGTGAATACTTATACCCTGTTCCTTCAAGGAAACAAAGGGCCAAATGGTTATCTTAAACACATCACGGGAAAGGGGGGGGGGAGAAACAAGGTGTGGGGGAGTTGGGCTGAAGTAGGGGGTAGAGGATATCACACAATGGTACTGCATATCAAAGGGAGACAATTTGACTGGGCAAGGGGGTAGAGGATGTGGCACAAAGGGTGTGATTAAAAGGTCAATTTAACTGAGTGTGGTGGTAAACAATCAATGTTATCTGCAAATGGCCAAGTACAATGTGAGACACCTCAGAGGGGTAAACTGTGGCTCCCATGTTTTCCAACAATAGTCTTCAGTGTAGTTACCGGGCTCGAGGCGGCTTTTAAACGCAAAACCCGTGAACGCAAATGAGAGACCAATTTAATAGTCACTCACGGCGAACCGGAGCGTACCCCCACCCAGAGTTAACACCAAAAATAAGAAAGGCAAAATAACAACTACCACTACAAAGCCCACACACCAGAGGCTTCTGCCAGTATCTATAATATCCATCATGTAAAACTGTGAAATACTAAAATATAAAACTGAAATAATATTGAAAAACCAGGAGAAAGTAAACTATCCCTATTTGTTTTAGTAAATACCAGCGAGTAACTGTTGCTGCATTTGCCCACATCATCATTTAAGCACACCTGACACCTGAGTTGTCCTTTTAGTCGCCGTCAGAGTTGTCCTTTTAGTCGCCGTCGGGGTTGTCCTTTTAGTCGCCGTCGGGGTTGTCCTTTTAGTCGCCGTCAGAGTTGTCCTTTTAGTCGCCGTCGGGGTTGTCCTTTTAGTCGCCGTCAGAGTTGTCCTTTTAGTCGCCGTCGGGGTTGTCCTTTTAGTCGCCATCAGAGTTGTCCTTTTAGTCGCCGTCAGAGTTGTCCTTTTAGTCGCCGTCAGAGTTGTCCTTTTAGAGATTGGTCTTCAGACCATGGCGGAAGATGGGCTCTCAGGCTAACAGATGCTGTCAGTGAGAGCTCCCGTCTAATTGGTGCAGCACTGGTTTTGGCAACGTTTTAGTTCATAAACCATGGCTACAAGCGTAAACTCTTGGAGTTTTGAAGGCACAGGAACCCATTCGGTCAATGAAATGACATGGTGACAACCGAGTTCCCGTTCCATCCTGGCACGTCAACGTAGTGAGAGCATCCAGTGTTGCCTCCTTCGTTCTACAGTACAGGTGTACTCGTACACACAAAGGTTCTGCACAATTATTTGTTGCCATGACTAATGGACCACTTTATTTGCTTTATTTTTATATAAATTTATATAACGAATGCTTCCTGAAAATTAAAATTAATCAATTTTTTTCATCCGTTCAAAATTATGCGGAAAC
>JBDGNX010000020.1:1057500-1059372 GCA_039654925.1 Anguilla pacifica
ACCTTTAGGTTACAAGACCAGCTCCTTACCCATTATACTGCACTGCTGTCCTTTCTCACGTGGTCATTTCCACACTGCCGCCACTGACCGATGTCCCCCTTCATGTCATCTGGGACATCAACACGGAGATCGCCAGAGGCTGCGATGCGCTTCCCAGCATGCACCTGGCCCGTCGCTCCACCATCGGCCCCTGGCACCTCTACAACGGGCTGCGCCCCCCCCCCCCCCCCCCCAGTTCCCCGCAGCCCCCCCAGAGTGCACACCCACCAACACAAGCCCAGCTACGCCGGCCCGGGGCCCTTACAATGGCCCGTGTCCTACCAGCCCTGGCCCCTGTCCCACTCTCACCGGCTCCTGTCCCACTCTCACTGGCCCGTGTCCTACTGGCCCTGGCCCCTCTCCCACTCTCACCGGCCCCTGTCCTACCGCCCCTGGCCCCTGGCCCCTCTCCCACTCTCACCGGCCCCTGTCCTACCACCCCTGGCCCCTGGCCCCTGTCCCACTTGCCCTGGCCCCTGTCCTACCGGCCCTGGCCCCTATCCCACTCGCCCAGGTCCCTGTCCTACCGGCCCTGGCCCCTGTCCCACTCGCCCAGGTCCCTGTCCTACCGGACCTGGCCCCTGTCCCACTCACCCTGGCCCCAGTCCCACTCTCACTGGCCCCTGGCCCCTTGGCACCTGTCCCACTTGCCCTGGCCCCTGTCCCACTCGCCCTGACCCCTGTCCTACCTGCCCGTCCACCTGAGCTAGGTGAGATCACACACCTCCTCAGCGTCCTTTGTGATAGGCTGCTGAACTAATATGAGCTTATGAATACATATCACTTTTAATCAATTTAATCAATTCCAATTTGAATTGAACTATACAAATACTAAATGACAATATCAGCATAATTGATTAAAGTAGTATCTTGTTATCAACAATGCATTTTGTTTCACTGAAAATACAGTCAATGTTGTTTTATGTAAAAAGAGTTCATTCCAAATTAGCCGTAGGAACATACAGGGTCTGTGGTCCTCTGTGTTTGGGCTGAAAAGCACAGGCCCAGAATTCCTCAAAAACATTTCTAACGATGACATTTTGATTTTGGTTGAAACTTGGTGCCGAAAAGATGCCCTCATCCACACTACCCCAGGTTATGATGAAATTACAGTGCCCTCTATAAAATTAAGAACAGTACGCCAAGGCAGAGACTCAGGAGGAATACTGGCGTGGTACAAAGCAGAACTTGCAAACAGAAATATGCCATTTCCAGGCCCAGGGAGATGTGCGAGTGTGGGGATTTTAACACCAGAACAGGGACAGAACCGGACTGTATCGACACACAGGGAAACATTCCTGTGTCCGCTAGGAAAAGAAATAACCCAGACAATATAAGAAATAAGAAGGGTAGAGAGTTAGTGCATCTCTGGCAAGCCACAGTCTGTATATCCTTAATGGCAGGATCAGAGGGGACTCTTTAGGAAGGTTCACTTACTGCTCAGCTCTCGGGAAGAGTGCTGTTGACTAAGCCGTCACTGACATGGACCCCTCCTCCACCAGCGCATTCACTGTCAGGCAACAAACCCCCATTTCAGGCCACAACAAATTCAGGATATTTCTGAAAAGAACTGGAGACTGCAGAAATTAATACACACAGCCCTGTAAGCTGTATAATCTTAACCAATCATACAGATGGGCTGAAACAAGTGCAGATAAAGTCACCAAAGCAAAGAGATAAACTGAATTAATGAACTATTAACAGAAAATGCTCAAGGAAACCTAAGAATATTATCAAATCATAAACATAACTCAGATACACAAAAAATACCCTAAAATAGAAAAAAATAAATGACATACATAAAACATTTAACGATATTGAAGAATCCAGTTC
>JBDGNX010000021.1:7500-105000 GCA_039654925.1 Anguilla pacifica
GAGAGAGAGAGAGAGAGAGAGAGAGAGAGAGAGGAGAGAGAGAGAGAGAGAGAGAGAGAGAGAGAGGAGGAGAGACATGCGGACGCCCTGCTTGCTTGCTTGGGCGTTTGATTTAAGGACGATTATAAGCAGAGCCGCACATCACAAAATACCGTGCGCATCGCAGAGAAATCTGACTTTGAGCAGACAGTGACTCTGGCCTGTGATGGCTGCTGCGCCTGTGGGGGCTGGTGTCTCAGTGTGCCTCCGCTCCCCGATCGGGGTCAGGAGTTTCCACTCGGCTCAGGAGCGCTGTGCCCTGGCCACAGACCTCAGCGGCAAAACAGCCTCCGGCCCCAGAATTCACACGCAACGGCAAAGCGCCACCTGCTGGCAGAGAGGCAGAACTGCCGCCCGTCTGGCCTCACGGCTTTTCGTAGAGGCGAGTTCTTCACCGTCCTGCTTGGCCGCTTCCTAACATGCTGGAGACTGGTTTTCAGTATAAACAAAAAGGATTCGGATCGCATGACTCAGCACCAAGCGATTATATTCATATTTAATAATATGAAATATTAAAGTTATTATCATGAACTTACATCTAGTGAAAGCGCCTCCAAACATGTGGGAGGGGAAAAAAGTCTCTTCTCGATGGTTTTTTTTTTTTTTTCAGCCTATTTACAAACATCCCCAACACCCTCATACACACACACACGCCATCATACACACACGCACACATGCACTCCCTCACACACACACACACACACACAAACACGCATGCACACACACTCACACTCACACACACACACACACACACACACACTCACTCACTCCCTCCCTCACACACACACACCCACACACACTCACTCCCCCCCTCACACACACACACTCCCCCACACACACACACACACACACACACACACACACTCCCTCACACACACACAGTCCAGTCCCACAGCTCTGCCGCTGGTCTGCAGTGACGGAGTTGGCGGGTTGGCGGATGGGGGGGGGCGTGTTGGGAGAGAGAGCAGGGAGGGGTCGCAGAGGGCGGGTTAGCTGGCAGGACAGCCCGTGTTTCTTCGCCAGTTTCCCTGGTTACCGCCCTTGTTTTGGGCTGGGAAAATGGAGAGGGGTGTAAGGGAGCAGCCCGTGCCGAGCAGGTAGAGGGTCCGGCTGTGTGAGTGACACAGATGATCTCCCATGACTCAGGGGGGCCTGGGGCTCCCCCAAAAACTGAGCTTAAAACTGCACGAAACTCAGGCTCTGCACCAATATCTTACAGCTCCCAGGTTTGAATCATCATGAAATTGATCCTGCACCCCCCCTCCCCCCGACCTCCAGCTCAATTCCCCAAGCAATTCCGGTTTGCTTTGTCTAAATAACAAATCGCCCACACGCTTTCTGGCGAGGAATCTGAGACGGGGCTGAAGATGTGCTATTTCACGGGCCTGCCTCGGCCCGGCTCCATCAATTCTGATGAGAAAGAAATCAGCAGAGCTGTCCTTCGGGTGCGCCCTCCAGCACCGGTGACCACAATGCCCCAGCGTTAAAATAATTAACAATTTAATCTCCACACTTACAGGTTCCGTCTAGATCCTAGAGATCTCAAACTCTAATCCAGGAGGGCCGTTGTGTTCTGCTGATTTGTTCACGTGTTACTGCACTTATAAGTGCTTAATTTAATTCACCAAAGAGTCCGCACAGTCCCCGGTTCCAAGGTCTAAATTTGCTTTAGACTGAAAGGAAAGCACAAAAAAATCCAGCAGAGACTGCAGCCCTACAGGACTGGAGGATTGACACACCTGAGTCCACACAATGCCACACGATCAACCAGAATCTTCATGGGCATGGCGGACCAGTCAAACTGGTTGAGGGATCACACTTCCCAGTACACTTTTCAGGCCTCTTAGCAACAGAAGGTGAGCAACAACAGAAGTGGCCTCCGCGAATCAGCAGGCGGAGTAGGAGAGGTCATGTGATCACCCCTCTGCCTGTACTTATCCTGCTTATTAGTATGTAGCCCTACTGTATGTTGACAGAGCAAAAACTACAATTCCCTCCATCCATCCACCATTTAACCTGCTTGTTCCTGGTCAGGGTCATGGGGAGCTGCAGCCTATCCCAGCTAGAGAGGCAGAGAGAGGCAAGAAAAGACCCTGGACAGCTAACCAATCCATCGCAGGGCACACACACTGTCCACTCACACACTCAAGCTGGGTTGAATGGCCAGTTCTCCTCATCACTTTTCTTACGTTCTTACGTTCTCATGATTTCCAAACTGCAGGTTAATTCATGTCTCTGCATACGTACCCCTTAGGTTACATGCGTTATGTTGGACTCATTTGTACAACTAATCCAGAAACAGGCGGAGTACTGAGAGTAGCAGCTATTAGAGAGCCCGATTCTTTGTATTTAGGCCTAATCAAAGCACGCTGCCACAGAACAGGCTTGCAAGGTTTTCTCCTTATTATTCAAAGGGAGACACTAAATAAACACATCTGAGCACAATAAACATCCTCATGTCTTGGGAAATATAAGGTCTGCTTCACCCACTTAAGATTCTTTGAGGCTGCCTGGCACAACACAATCTCTCATAGCGTCTGGAAACGCCCAGGTTTCTGAGCGTAAGAAAACCATGCGATTAATCACTCAGCCAAACCTGCTTTCCCAAGGGGCACGTCCAGCGCCAACATGGCAGTGCCACCCCTTGCCACCGAGGCAAAGCGGTCAGGAGACTCCTTGGTGACATGGCTTAACCAGGGACCAACAGGTGGGCACTTAGCCTGGGACTGCCCTTAGCCTGAACTTTGACCTGTACGGGTTGTCAGTGACTTTGCCTGGACCTGCCCCACGTAGCTCTGCAGTACACGGGGGACCCACACAGGGGCCCACACTGGGGCCTATGCTGGCTGGGACCCACACAGACTCCAGCCTGACCAGGGAACCAGAGCCCCTCTCAAACCACTCAGGCCCTCATTTCAGCCTCATTTATGAAACACAGCTGGTAACTCTCAACGCTAATCTACAGCCAAAGGAACACACCAGATGAACTTAAACATAAAACCATAATACAACGCGCGGGGAATACACAGCTAGCAACATGACATGGAAACAACCCGCAATTCATAACCAAACCCCATCGGCCATGTAGGGTTGCATGTGTGGGTGTGTATGGGCGCACACATGTCCAACCCACTGTGTGTGTGTGTGTGAGTGTGTGTGTGAGTGTGAGTGCGTGTGTGTGTGTGCTGCTCTGTATGTAAATGTATGCAACAAAAAAAACACTACTCCAAGTGAGCGAGCCATACGCATATGTAAAATAGAAAGGGAAGCTGGAATTTGCCATGCAAAACCCTAATGGCAGTGTGGGCCTATGGGGATTCCTGAGTCTCCATATGAGTCATGCAAATAAGAGCTGTCAGTCATTTACTGGTCACACATAATCAGAATGCTGTGTGTTCTTGGAACAGAGATGCGACAGTACTTCCACCAAGTGGTCCGTAAAGCCCCACCCGCGTTTCTCAATTACATTACATTACATTACACTACATTACATTACATTACACTACACTACATTACATTACACTACATTACACTACACTACACTACATTACATTACAGGCATTTAGCAGACGCTCTTATCCAGAGCAACTTACACAACTTTTTACATAGCATTATGTATTTAGTGTGTAATCGGGCGTGTAACTCAATGAAATGCTGTCTTGCTTATTCGTTTTTAGAGTCACGACCAAAACTAATTCACCAGAAGAAAAAAAAACATTCATCAAAATCAACAGCGACACCCGACACAATTACAAACTGCACAGCTCAAGCGCATGCCCGGTTTTTGTCGCTTCCTCCCTGGCAAAGACTCGTTCGGCTACGTTTGCAGCTGCTGTGCTCACCAAAAATCGTAATGCAAATACCAGCACGACAAAGAGTGGTGGAATCAACTGTACAAGACTTATGTTGAGCAAAAAACTGGACTGTGGTAAAGCATGGGGATTCCCAGGCTTACACTGTGTAATCTGTAGACTTTATCGAAATAAATATTACCCTGCCAGAAGTCAGAAAGCACGTTACCAGTTTGCTAACGAGGAGGCATCTAATGCGAAGCATAGAAACATGCATAAAACAATGATCATATAGCACACAGGCTACTGTGCGTGTGGTTACAACCCCATTTATAGCTTTACTTTATAGGGCACTGAAGACAGATACAGTTACACCGCATAGCCTGTCATTGTCTTTGTCAGGTTTCTATGGTAATACGGTGAAGATTATATTACTTGATCTAAAGGCACTTCAGGTGGCTGCTGAGGACTGTGCGGTGTTTGTAATTTCCCCATATCAAGACCAAGGACACGACCTCTGGATCGTGCCGCTGACGTCACATTAGTGGGAACTACTGCGGCTGCTGTGTGCACTGTAAAAAGAGGCTTGCTGTATTTGGCACACAGTACCACCCTGTTATACTTCACTAAAATACCGATCCTCGGAAGAACCAGTCAAAACTAATTAATGACTTTATTTTTAGGTAGCAATGCAATTATATATAAATGCATCAGAAACTTAAGATTTAAATAACTTAACCTCATAGTCCAATCTTGCTTATCTGCCAGGTGGTGACACACAAGCCGCCACGTTTGTTCACTTTTCAGAACTCTATTCCCTGCAACAATTCTACGTCACAAACAGAGCGTTTCAAATCTCAGGTCAAGAGTCAGGTTACGCAATCCCACATCCGTGAAGCGGATCTTTATCACTAAGGTTTCTTCCTGGTTTTGGGATATATAGAACATTATTTTCAGCACAGGGTCGTAACTACAGTATGCAGCCCACATAAATACAAATATGAGCTCAAAATAAAAATGAAAAAAAGAAACAGCTCAAAGAAATAACTTAACCGTACAAAGAAGCAATAAGAATCGTGCTTCGCATAAGTCACTGTTCTGGAAGATGCTGCAGCATCCTGTTAACGTTACTTATGGGAGACTAGAAGCTACTTTTTAAGAACCACGACGCAGCTTGTACACTGACAGTTCCTCGACGCGGTATTGCATTTGCAATGCATCCAGCATTTTAGCAGACATTCTTCTCCGTAAGGGATGAAGTTTTTGTTCTGGCATTTAACGATGAATGCCATGTCATCTTGAATGAGCGCGTTACTTCTCATACCTGTCCAGTGATGCCGGTGATGATAGCGACTCTTCTTTCCCTTCGCAGTTGTCCGTTGCTCGAGGACGACTCTGTACATTGTGCCATTTCTGGAGTGATTCTCTATTTAACGCGAAATAAGCGTTTGTTCTTTCTTTGTGCAATTATTCCAGTTTGTTTCCGGATACTAGCCTGCAGGTACACTGCATCTGGTATTGCTATGTAACGCTTCAGGAACGGCAGTCAAAGAGCCAATCGGAAAACAGCGAAGATCTCCGCGTGACGTAACAATAACCCGAAGAAGAGACGTTTCTGTGATTTTCGTCATGATCTATGACAGCGCCAACTACAGGTTGCTGAAACAACGGAGGATTGCAAAATATATTTTTGAGTATGCAGGGCATATTTTGTATTTTACGAAATTCAGAGAAGTCACTCCACTAAATGGTACAGCTATATGCAGATTAACTGTCAATTTAATATTATGATCACAGTCTCACAAATTAACAGTTCAAACTGCTTAAGCTATACCTGATCATTCTTAGCTGCAATGGCTATTTTATGGTTAGTTTCATTAATTCCCTTTTTTTCACTATTAATAAATATCAAAGTGGGCAAAATTTACCAAGTAAAAGGCTATTGGCCCACCTGTGCTTGATTTTGCACATACTGTACAACTAAAGGCATTGCTTTTGGAAAATATGAAACGTCTGTATCAAGAAAACTTAAGATGTAAAACTAGAAAACTGCCCAACTCTCAGTGCTGTACAAGTATGGGGCATACACGCACTACTGGGTGACATGGCCAGCATCTCAATCACACATTTAAAGAACTGTGAACCATCAATGTATGTTTTCTTTATTTTACTTTTATTTTTTCAAACAACAATCCTGGAGCTACTCTTCAACTGACACAGCTCCACACCGAGTCGATGCCTTTTCAGCCAATCAGAGTGGTGGGTTGGTTGAAACTACAGAAAGGCCTGTACATCTGCTCATTGGCTGGAGTGGAGTGTAGACCTCTGGGAGTTGGAGTTGTCCTTCAGCTACTGAACCAAAGCTGGAACTGCATCTGGGGCTGAATATGTGTCCCCCTCCCCCCTTTTTTGGGAATAAATGAAAAATACTTCGCTGGATGGAGGAGATGAAACTTGCTATATTTCTTCATTTCGAAATTCTCCAGATGCCCACTTCTGGAATACCAGAAGTTCAACCTGTCTGGAGTCACTGATCAAGGCTTTATACCTCATTAAACATGACATTCCTAAGCATATGATACATATAAAGCCACTTTTTTTTGTACATTTTCCACTTTTTGTGCAGATTTTTTAGCCTCTACCATAAAATTTACTTTGTGGTAAACCCTTTTCCACCATTATAATCACAGAATATAATGAGACTAAAATACAGGACATATAGGTTAGGCCACAGAAGAAAAACAAACAGCTGGGACCTCAACGTTACTTTTTTCTGCATTTAGTGCGGGAAAACTCATCATGCACGTCTAACGTGTGACGCACAGTAAAGCTCATGATCCAGGTTTGAAAATCACTGAGGTTTCTGGGTTTCATTTTGTCTTGGACTCCGTGCCTGCTTGGGTTTCCTCTGGATACTCCGGTTTCCTCCCACAGTCCAAAGACATGCAGGTAGGTGAATTAAAGAGTCTGAATTGCCCCTAGGTATTGTGAGTGTGTGTGTGTGTGTGCGACTGTGTGTGTGTGTGTGTGTGAGAGATAGAGAGGGAGAGAGAGAGAGAGAATGGTGTGTGTACCCTGCAATGGACTGGAAAACTGTCCAGGGTGTACTCCTGCCTCTCGCCCAATGCATGCTGGGATAGGCTCCAGCACCTTCAGCGACCCTAAACCAGGAATAAGTGGGCATAGATTATGGATGGATGGATGGATAGATTCTGTCTTGGGTTCCACTCTAACTGAACATATTGTGAGGATTTAAAGGCACTGCACTCACACAGTAATGCACACACACTGCCAATCGGAAACCAAGACACTCTCCTGCCTGTGTATATATATCTGTGGAGGGGCAATCCTTGCTAAAGAGGCACAATCCAAGAAAAGAAAAAGCATTGTTTGTTTTCCTCAAACTTTGAAATAGTAAGCATTATTTCTTGTTGTACAAATGTGGAGAAAGATTTTGAGAAGCAGAGTAAAAAGTGTGGTTTACCAAAACGTTTGCTTATGGTAGCTATAAATTGGTGAAAAAATAACTATACGTGCATTGATATAATATGGCAAGTTCACTGATAAAAGATGCCAAAAACAAGTAATGGAGAGCTGGCTTCCTCAAACCTAAATAAAGGTGAATAAATAAATAAAAACCATTAGACCCTAATTTACCTTGGCCATCTTATGGTAGTACCACTTTAAAAAAATATATGTATATATACCGTCTTCCAATGTACCTGCAAAATGCGTGCTGCGCGGTCTGTCCAAATTGGAAAGCAATGAGATTTAAGGTAAGACGTTCCATTTGTTGTCACTTTCATTTATTTCATATTACAGTCGAGCGGTTAGACCACCTTCGCTGCCTGCAAAAACGCTGCCCAGCCAACACGCAACAGCTCTCATAACTCACCAGTAATAACTCGTACATTTTTAACTGGATTCCCCTTTTTTCCCCCCTGACTTTATCGCCTTTATAATTCATGGCCTTTAACATGTTCGGCTTGCCTCAGCAATGGAATATTTAACCCTCTCCCTGTGCCTGTGAGCCATGAAGCGGAGGTCCTTATAAGCTGCGAATTTTCACCAGTCAGGGTCTGTTTGCTTTGATATTTACTCTCACGATGTCCCTGATCTGAGCTCAAGGCTGCGTGGCTGTCCGACCGATGTGTTCACCAGCGTTCCTAGAAGGCCTTGCTCTGTCAGATACTTTATCTTATGTTTATTAAATAGCTTCAGTTTATTTTCATTCACATCGACAGCACACAAAGAAACTACCCAAGGACACTGACCTGCGTAATGGGCACCACTGCCATTTTCATTTTAATTTAACTGGCCCCTTTGGATTTTGCTTATTATTTTTAATTCGCTGTTGTACAGCCTTGAATCGTTTCTATTATCTGGAGGACTAAACACACACTGTCGGCCCTTTAACTTTCCCAGAGTTCCAGACTATCAGAGTTCCGGAATACCAGGCTCGCGGATGTTCCGCTCCTTTCCCTGCTGTAACGGCTCCTTGCAGTGACTCACTGCGCTTAGGCTGTGAATTTTTTTTAAAATCAGTGTTCAGGATTTTCTAGTTCTCCCAGGTACTCATCGAGGCGCAGCATTGTTTTTGTTCACGATAAGGAATGTGAAATATTTAATGATGTGAAATGATTAAATGAAAGACTATAACAATGTACTACAGTAGCAGTGACTAATATGTGCCAAGAAATAAATTCTTGATTAAGTTTATGTGTGTGTGAAACACATATATTCCAGTTCATCTGAATATCGATTAATAGTCTAGATAATAGATGTGTTTCATTATTATTTAAAAAATTAAGAATGCGTTGCTCTCTGTCTTGTTTTGTGTATTTACACAGGTGTCTTTAGGGTGCACTGCACGTTTCTGAAGTGAATTAATTAAGGCTGATGTGAGGGTTTCCAAAGATCTCGTCTCCACCCCTTGTGGAACAATGCACGCCAACCAGAATGAAAACTTGTAGGTTTGGTCCCTCCCCCTTCAGTGCTGCACCTGAATGTGGTTTCCGAAGGAGCGGTACAGGAACATCTGAGTTTCAGGTGACTGTTTGGACAGGTAGAATATGATGTAGTAGTTGTGGAGGGCAGATCAGGTAGTTCCAGATGTGGTTCTGGATAAGGTTAAGAAATGCAACCACACATGCAGCAAGGCAACCACACGTGCAGCAATGCAACCACACGTGCAGTAATTCAACCACACATTCAGCAATGCAACCACACATGCAGAAACACAACCACACATGTTGCAATGCAAGCACTCATGCAGCAATGCAACTGCACATGCCGCAATGCAACCATGCATGTAGCAATGCAAATGCTCATGCAGCAATGCAACGCCTTCATGTTGCAATGCAAACACACGTGGGTGGGCGAGAATTGTATGTGTGTGTGTGGCTGTGTTAGGAGGGCGTTGAGGGTGGGGGGTTGTAAATTTTATTGTAAATGAAAGCTTGTGTGTCACAGAACTTGTTGAACAATCCAAAAGCTTCCTACCGAGGTTCCAGCAGCGAAAAAATTCCTTCCTTCAACTGATCTCACGTTCCCGTCGCGCTTTGAAAAGTCTGGACAGGATGTTCAGTCAGGGCAGCGCCCCCACCCCCAGCCCCCTTCCCTACCTCCTTTGGAGGAGAGAGCCCCCTCTGTCACAGTCCAGACTGCCCCTGCTGAGATGCTATCAGTTTGACAGACGTGGGACCCGAAATGAAGCTAAAAATAAACCAGACCCCCGCTTTTAAAAAAAAAAAGGGTTTCAAACAACAAGACGATCGGCCAAAAGCGGACACCCTGAAACAAAACCTGGAACGTTAAAAAAAGAGACCCCCCCCCCCACCCTCGTATCAGATGTGTTTGTGCAGTCACTTCCATAGTGGATCAGCCACCAGGAGGATGTGTGGGGGCCATTGTTGCTCTCTCCTGCAGTGGTTACTATGCTTCCTCCCGTACGTGCAGACAATGGAAACCGCCCCCCACAAAGACACCATTATGAGCCAATAAATCTCCCAATATTTCACCTGAGAAGGGTCGACAAACAAAATGTCTGCTCGCATCGCTGAGGCCCCCACGGTTTAACTGAAGAACGAAAACGAGGGCAGGGACAGAACTGCTAAATGACACAGGAAGCTAAAAGACAAGCTTGTTCCTTCTTCCTAGCGTGTTGAAATAACGTTCAGAGGGCGGGCACAGAATATGTTTTCTGTCCCAACCTAATAACGGCAATGTGTTGTATTATAACACTAAATATTTGCACAATTGATTAAAGGAGTTGTGTTCTGAACTCCATAACTCTGTTTTTCTGTCTGTTGTCTCGGTTCACCAAAAAAAAAGTATGTTTCTTGTTCTGACAACTAGACAGGAGTGACTATTAGGATGAGCTCCTTCAAAAAGTGAAAAAAACTTTGGTCACGTTGGTACCGCATGTGAGATGGGCAAATTATTATATTGGATGTTCTGAGGAAATAGAAAACTGGAAGGATATTGAAAATTAAAACAGCCGTTTAAAAAGTGATCCAACATCAGGACAAAATGGTGCAAACAGGAAATGTGTGCGTGTGTGTGGTGTGGGGGGGGGGGGGGGGGGGGTTTCAACACAACCTGGAAGACGTATGAAAATGAATACGATGATAATAATAAAATAATAAACTGATTGCATATGATTAATTTCACGAGTGAGAAATTAACACAGCAGAATGAATGGAATGTGCTGCTGTGACTAAATCCTAATACAGGAAATTTAAAAATGCTCAGACAAAACACATTTTGACCAGTGTATTTAACATTCTCACTGAGTGTAGTGTCTCTTATTTTCTAAAGAAAAACAGTTGGTTACTCTCTCAGGAAGGTTGACAGATACAAAGCATAAATAAATATGTTTTACAGCTTGTTTGATCGCACTCTTGATATATTCCCTCTGTGAGTACTCAAATGTTACATTTTTTTGCAAACATAACCAGAAGTTTACACTTTCCTGATTCCAGAAGAACTACCGTTTTGAACTGCTAATTGATTTCTCTTCCCTAAAACATATCCTTTAAGAAAGCAGAGCTCATAACCTGTTATTGAACTTATTTCAGGTTAATTGGTTATTCTGTGTCACAGGACTGAGAGCTGGTGGCCAAGAATCTGCTCTTTCAAAAAACAAAGATGTCCTGAGAGGATTTGGTGCAGTGGCTGTTGTGAGGTTGTATCGCAAAATGCAACACTGTCCGTGTAAGCACAGAACAATCATCATGTCACAGAAAAAAACCTTCACCCTCATCCAAAAATTACCTTCTCAAAAACAGAAGCATTTTCTTTTGCTATTTTCCAAGTACAGAAAACACACGCATATGCACACGCACACACACACACACACACAGTATACTGTACATCATGAAATATTTACTTCTTGGCACTCCAGGGAACAGAGCCTACTAAATCTTAGAATTCACGGCACAATATATAACGTAGCTATAAATCTGCCTGTCGTTATGAGGCAGTTTCAAAGAGAATGGCTTTCTGCAGAGTCTTGTACACGGTGACTCAAGACTCAAGACTCAAACCACAAAACTAGAAGAAAAAAAAAACTCCTGAATGTTGTAAATAGAGGCTGAACATAGATCAGCTGAAATGCCGATCTCCGGCAAAGACAAAAGACAAGTCTGCGAGCAGAATGCCAGTGTTAGCTGCCAGATAGAGATCCCTGAAAAGATGCTGTCCGGGGTTAAAGTAATCCCATGCACTATAAATAGACAGATCACAACAAATACCTCTAAAGCTCCAAATGTTTCCCTGGGGGACCAGAAAAATGTATTTGCGTCAGTGTTACATACCGAGTGTGTGTGTGTGCCTGTGCCTGTGTGTGTGTGTGTGCGTGTGTACGTGTGTGCGTGTGTGCGTATGTACTCTGAAAGATGTGTGCTTTTTTTAAAAACTTTGTATTTAGGGGGCTCAAAAGGGTCAAACTGCCTGGGGTGTACCCAGGGGTCTGTGTATTCCATGTCTTGCGCTCTCTCCCACCGTTTCCAGAACCTTCTCAACCTTACCCCCCCACCCATCCACACACACACACGCACACACACACACACACACACACACACACACACGCACAGTTACACGCCCCGTTTCATTTCAGAACTATTTCATCAATTCCAGCTATTCCAAGCTGCATCCTTTCATGTCAGAGTTTCATGGGAATGGTTTCACACCACAATTACTGCTAACCAGAGCTCTGCCTCCCAGTGTTTGTTTTGGCCAGGAACCGGGCGGTGGGGCGGGGGGGGGGGGGGGGCACTGATCGGGGAGTCTGAGGTGGCCGTCACTCATCGATCACGCTGGGGCCGTCATGGGGGGGAGGGGGGAGGTGCAGTGGTGGTGTTTGGGGTGGAATAGAGGGAGTACAGAGGGGCCACAGGGAGTGCTATGCTGCGCTGTGTGTGGGGTACGAAAGGCCCCCATTTGACCCCGAAGTTCAGGCCGGTCCCGTTCAGTGCTCATGGTGGGGGATCCAGAGACAGAGAGAGAGAGAAAGAGAGAGAGGGAGTCCAGGGTTTTGGGGAGATCAGAGAGGTGCGCCAGCGGCCCCCGCGGTACAGGCCAGCTTTCATGTCATCCAGCAGGTTCCCCCATCCCGTTCCCTCTAGGGCCCTCTCCCCTGCCCTCCCCCATCCCGTCCTGCATTTTCGTTCCTGTTTTCAGAGCTTGCTGTTTTTTACGGTTCAGTTCTTATAATGTAGCATAATGCTAATCAGGTTTTTTACTGGGGTACTGAACAAGCTGCCACTTTTTGGGCTTGCTGTGCCCGTTGGGGCTGGAATCCCCCCCCCCCCCCACCCCTCTAGAACTCACTGCGCTTCAGTGCCGAATCCAGTGTTTGCGTTGCAGGTCGCTCAGGCTGAGAGCGTTCAGGTCCAGTGTTTGCGTTGCAGGTCGCTCAGGGTGAGAGCGTTCAGGTCCAGTGTTTGCGTTGCAGGTCGCTCAGGCTGAGAGCGTTCAGGTCCAGTGTTTGCGTTGCAGGTCGCTCAGGCTGAGAGCGTTCAGGTCCAGTGTTTGCGTTGCAGGTCGCTCAGGGTGAGAGCGTTCAGGTCCAGTGTTTGCGTTGCAGGTCGCTCAGGGTGAGAGCGTTCAGGTCCAGTGTTTGCGTTGCAGGTCGCTCAGGGTGAGAGCGTTCAGGTCCAGTGTTTGCGTTGCAGGTCGCTCAGGGTGAGAGCGTTCAGGTCCAGTGTTTGCGTTGCAGGTCGCTCAGGGTGAGAGCGTTCAGGTCCAGTGTTTGCGTTGCAGGTCGCTCAGGGTGAGAGCGTTCAGGTCCAGTGTTTGCGTTGCAGGTCGCTCAGGCTGAGAGCGTTCAGGTCCAGTGTTTGCGTTGCAGGTCGCTCAGGGTGAGAGCGTTCAGGTCCAGTGTTTGCGTTGCAGGTCGCTCAGGGTGAGAGCGTTCAGGTCCAGTGTTTGCGTTGCAGGTCGCTCAGGCTGAGAGCGTTCAGGTCCAGTGTTTGCGTTGCAGGTCGCTCAGGCTGAGAGCGTTCAGGTCCAGTGTTTGCGTTGCAGGTCGCTCAGGCTGAGAGCGTTCAGGTCCAGTGTTTGCGTTGCAGGTCGCTCAGGGTGAGAGCGTTCAGGTCCAGTGTTTGCGTTGCAGGTCGCTCAGGGTGAGAGCGTTCAGGTCCAGTGTTTGCGTTGCAGGTCGCTCAGGGTGAGAGCGTTCAGGTCCAGTGTTTGCGTTGCAGGTCGCTCAGGGTGAGAGCGTTCAGGTCCAGTGTTTGCGTTGCAGGTCGCTCAGGCTGAGAGCGTTCAGGTCCAGTGTTTGCGTTGCAGGTCGCTCAGGCTGAGAGCGTTCAGGTCCAGTGTTTGCGTTGCAGGTCGCTCAGGGTGAGAGCGTTCAGGTCCAGTGTTTGCGTTGCAGGTCGCTCAGGCTGAGAGCGTTCAGGTCCAGTGTTTGCGTTGCAGGTCGCTCAGGGTGGGAGCGTTCAGGTCCAGTGTTTGCGTTGCAGGTCGCTCAGGGTGGGAGCGTTCAGGTCCAGTGTTTGCGTTGCAGGTCGCTCAGGGTGAGAGCGTTCAGGTCCAGTGTTTGCGTTGCAGGTCGCTCAGGCTGAGAGCGTTCAGGTCCAGTGTTTGCGTTGCAGGTCGCTCAGGCTGAGAGCGTTCAGGTCCAGTGTTTGCGTTGCAGGTCGCTCAGGGTGAGAGCGTTCAGGTCCAGTGTTTGCGTTGCAGGTCGCTCAGGGTGAGAGCGTTCAGGTCCAGTGTTTGCGTTGCAGGTCGCTCAGGGTGAGAGCGTTCAGGTCCAGTGTTTGCGTTGCAGGTCGCTCAGGGTGAGAGCGTTCAGGTCCAGTGTTTGCGTTGCAGGTCGCTCAGGCTGAGAGCGTTCAGGTCCAGTGTTTGCGTTGCAGGTCGCTCAGGCTGAGAGCGTTCAGGTCCAGTGTTTGCGTTGCAGGTCGCTCAGGGTGAGAGCGTTCAGGTCCAGTGTTTGCGTTGCAGGTCGCTCAGGGTGAGAGCGTTCAGGTCCAGTGTTTGCGTTGCAGGTCGCTCAGGGTGAGAGCGTTCAGGTCCAGTGTTGGCGTTGCAGGTCGCTCAGGGTGAGAGCGTTTTGCTGAGGCCAGCGGCGTAAGCAGAGGGGCGGGTGTGCCGAGCGGGACGCCGAGTTCTGGCTCCGGTTGCCATGTTTGAGTCACCCCTGCCAAAAAAAAAAAAAATGTGTGAGAGATCTGGCATGCCTGTCTTTCACGGGGCGATCCCAGCGTGGCCGTCCCGCCGCGGGGGGGGCGGGGACGGGGGGGTTCCGGGACGTCCCGCCCCAGGATCGGTAAATAAGCGTTATGAGATAATGCCGTGGGGCTGGGGGAAACGTGGAGCTGGTTAGGAGCCGCGCCAAAAGTCTTCTGCCCCCCTCCGAAATCAGCAAGCCGTCCCGCGCCGCTGTTTGATCATCAATCGAAAAACACGGGGAACCCCCCGCCCCCCCTCCCCCTGCACACACCAAAGAGCCTTAACCCCCCCCGCCCCCCGTCCTCCCCAGCCACAGTGTCCACCAGTGCTGAATATCATCTGCAAAGGGAATTTATTTTTCATATTTCTCAGACATGCTTGCCTGGGTTTTTCTGTCTGCTTTATTTTGTCAAAATCTGACATGATCACGCGGAAAAATGTACCATGCAAAGAAATCAGCTCTGAGAGAGTACTTTGAATTGTGATGGATCACTTTACATATGCACTTTAAAACATATTAAAGTGGACATGAGCACACTGAGCCCTCTGGTGTACAGTATGCATTTCACAGTCAACAAAATCAAATCTCTGTGAGGGTTCAACTTTTAAATATCATTTCTCCCACTTTTTTTGGTCTGATCCCCCTAAATGAGACTGGAACCCCTCTAACCTTCTGTTTTAACATCCTTTAGGGGGGTTCCAGTCTCATTTAGGGGGATCAGACCAAAAAAAAGTGGGAGAAATTATATTTAAAAGCTGAACCCTCACAGAGATTTGATTTTGTTGACTGTGAAATGCATACTGTACATACTGTAATGTTTTAAAATGCATATGTAAAGTGATCCATCAGAATTCAAAGTACTTTCTCAGAGCTGATTTCTTTCTAAAATCTTGACACAAACTAAATAATTTCAATAGTAAATGTTCATATATGTTTGTTCAGTTCTGTCTGAACTGTACTACAATTTTGAACACCCCTACAATGGGTCATACCATTTCTTATTAGGGGGAGTATAGATATGTTCTGACTTGGAACGCCCGGCATGGATGTAAATACCCTCAGATTAAAGCTGACAGTCCACACTAACTTCACGTCCATTGTTTTGCTTTAAATGCAATGTGCTGGAATACAGAGCCGAAACAACAAAAACTGTGTAACCATCCAAATACTTATGCACTGCCCTGCATTTGCG
Source organism: Anguilla pacifica (assembly GCA_039654925.1). Classification (NCBI taxonomy): domain Eukaryota; kingdom Metazoa; phylum Chordata; class Actinopteri; order Anguilliformes; family Anguillidae; genus Anguilla; species Anguilla pacifica. Next base: position 23,204 of record JBDGNX010000021.1, read on the forward strand.
TATATACAGCCACTTTTCCAGCGTGTGGTACCGGCTCAACTCCACTCGACTCTGCTCGCTTTTGGTACCAGGTACGCTACTTCGTTTTCCACTGCAGATAGCACCCCCGTCAATGTAGCCGGTCGTCATTAGCGACGCCGCATGAAACGCAGCTTTGCTCTGACCAATCAGTGGTCTGCAGTGTTTTCACGTCACCATTTTGGTATCGCCTCAGCTCGCTTGGAACCTCGAGGGAAGTTGATACCAAAAAAGCACACAGGTACCAGGTACTATCCACAACTTTTGCCCGATGGAAAACCACAAAAGGCGAGTAGAGTCGAGTAGAGTCGAGCCGGTACCATGCGGAGGAAAAGCGGCTGTGTGTGTGTGCACAAAGAGACGAAGCGCTTTAAGTTTCGTGCGTTTGACAGACGATCTCAGTCGACGGGACGAAGGCTGTTTTGTCACCGGGCTTCACGGCGAGCGTCAGCGGCGTTAAAAAGAGCTCACTCAGCCGCCCTGCTCCCAGCGCTCGCCGCGATGACAGGTGTAATTCCATTACCCCAAAGTAAACACCCTTTCCTCTGACCTCCAAATAAAAACCACCTGCGCCCCCCGGCCCCCCTACCCCCCTCCCCCTCTCCCGCCCACCCCGCGGGTCCTGAGAACTACCCCGCTCACACAGCTCTGCGGACCACGCACGGCTTTCTCTTCTCTGTTTTCTTTTTTTTTGTTTTTTTTACGTATAGAGAGAGACACAGATTGTGGGGAGTTCTCTGGGAGATGAGAGTGGGGCCAGGCAGCAGGGGGGGGGGGTTTTGAACAGACCCATATTTTTTAATTACATACAGGAAACTAGTGTTACAAAGGACATTTTCAAAGCAGGGGCCTCTGGGATGCCGTAGATGAGGTTTGTGGGGACGTGGGGGGGGGGGGGGGGGGGACAAGGGGGGGGGGGGGGGGCACTGTGCCTCTGAACTCAGCACTACCTCTCCTTTGTGTGTGGGTGGCTGTTGTATTAGCTGACAGAGTGGGACGGGCCCACCCAGGGACAAGCCCCTTTTCTCAGCCCTGGGGTGGCACCTGCACCTCTCTCTCCCCCACCCCCACCCCCCCCCACCCCCGCAGCGTCCCAAAAACAAGGCCTTCCTCCTGCCAGCGCAGGTCAGGCTGGTCCTCGAAACAGGTTCACCTCCTGGTGGTTAGACCGTGGTTCGAGCAGCCGGCCAGCAGGGGTCGCTAGAGAGCAAAGAGCCGTGGATCCTGGCAGACTGAACCCTCCTTAACCCTGGGCGATGCTACTGCCAATTACAGGTAGCCCTCATGGGGCCTCCTGTTATACCAACAGTGCCTTAACAGAACAAGCCACCCAGCAGCCCCCAGATTATTTCTTTAATTAAATGATTTATTTTTGTTCTTTTTTTTTTTTTTTTTTGCTTTTCCTTCAGACTCATCTCTTTGTTACAAAATTTAAAACACAAGTTAAATTCATCTTCGTTCCTTGCGCTGGTGGTCCCGCACTGACAGGAACTCTACCTCTATTTGTTATCTTTAGGTCCCGATAAGCACATCTGGTTCTGATTGTTCTCTCCCAGAGAACTGCCTCAAGAGCTAAAATGGGGGAGGTTTCCATTTTTTTCTTTCTTTCTTTCTTTCTTTTCTTTTCTTTTCATTTTTTTTTTCCGAAAGCTTTAAATTGATTTTCTCACCATTTCACGCCGAGCCTCGGAGCAGCGAGAGCACCGGGGCCCGTCACACGAGGCTCCATTTAGACCCCCCCCCCCCCCCCCCCCCCCCCGGCCCCGCAAGCCTGGCACAAATCAGTTTCACCTGTTGGGCTAAATTACTACATGTTAAAAGTAATAAAAGCTATTAGCCAGATCAGATTTGCCCGGCATGTGTGCTGATGTAGGACCGCGGTGAACTCCCGCTGACCTTGAACGTCACATGTCTTTCTGCGTCTGGCTGAATTATTTGGACAAAGGCTGCCAATCCTGAAATAACTTTTCTTTTTCTTTTTTCTTTCTTTGAGGGGGACGGGGGAAGGGGGATGGGGGGGGGCATGTCAATAGGACCTTTTATGAAGCTGAACTTTTTCCTTTTCGCCAATAAAAAAATATATACATTTTTTATTGCATTTTCTGGGCCAAAACTCCAGGCTCTGGGAGTTGTCACCCCAAAAAGGCTGACCGTCAGCACAGAGAGCCCTAATCCGCTAAATCACCTGGATCTAGAAAAATTAACACCTGCCTGTGCCTCGTCCAATAAAAACGGACGTGCTTGCGCCCCACAGGCCTCCACATAGAACCCAGAGCAGAGTCAGTGCTGCAGGGACCTCCCAGAGGTCACACGGGCCTCACGGTCTAGCTACGTACTGAGATGTGGTTATGTACCAAGGTGTAGCCATGTACTGAGATGCGGTTATGTACCAACATGTAGCCATGTACTGAGATGTGGTTATGTACCAACGTGTAGCCATGTACTGAGATGTGGTTATGTACCAACGTGTAGCCATGTACTGAGATGTGGTTATGTACCAAGGTGTGGCCATGTACTGAGATGCGGTTATGTACCAACATGTAGCCATGTACTGAGATGTGGTTATGTACCAACGTGTAGCCATGTACTGAGATGTGGTTATGTACCAACGTGTAGCCATGTACTGAGATGCAGTTATTTACCTAGCTGTGGTAATGTACAAAAGTGTGGTTATGTGTCAAGATGTAGTTGTGCACCTAAACGTGTTTCTGCACCAAGATATAGTTATGTACCAAGACGTGATTGTGTACCAAGATGTGATTGTGTACCAAGATGCAGTTTTGCATGTTATTACATAAAAATATGAAAACGCTTATAGCTACATACAAAGACATGGTTAATGTATCGAGAAGTAGTTCTATATCACAACAGAATCATCAATCAAGATGCAGTTTTGTATCAAGCTGTAGTTATGAATCTATCAAGACATACATAAGCACCGAAATGTTATATTTTTGTATGAAGCCATGTTATTCTTTTCCACTACTGCGTTCTGCTGTTGTGGGTTGGACGTGTCAGAGCACACGGCCAAGAACAGACTCAGCCCCCTCATCCGTCTCCCCAAGGTTATGCCTTTTCTCAATCTCTCTGTCTTTTTCTCTCACTCTTTTTTTTGTCCGTCTGTCTGTCTGTCAGGCTTTTGCGTCGAGGTCACGGTAGAATAACGAGGCGTGGCTGACGAGGCGCTGGCACTTACCTGGCTGGGCCCCGCAGGCCAGAATGAGGGCCAGAGAGAGAGAGAGAGAGAGAGAGATACAGAGAGAGAGAGAGAGAGAGAGAGAGAGAGATACAGAGAGATAGAGAGAGAGAGAGAGAGAGAGATTAGGGAGGGAGGGTTTGTATTCCAAGAAGCGGGAGTGAGGATTACCTCCATGGCGGCTCCTCTAAATCCCGGACCAGCAGAACCCCGCGCCCCGGTAAATCAGCGCAGATTAAAGGTTCAGGTGCGCTCAGCGGCGAAGGGCAGGTAGGGCAGGGGGGAGACCGGGGGCTGGGGTAGTTCTGTCGGGGGAAGGGGGGGGGGGGTTCTGCCCCATCCCTGGAATTCTGTCTCCAGGAGGCTGATGTTCAGCTGATGAGGTCACAGAGGGGTCACAGGTCACATGGGTTCTGTGGACCCACCCATCTCCGTCTCCCCTAAGTGAGGACGGGGGAAGTTTATGAAGCATGTCGAGGTTAAGCTGCTGATCTGGTCACAGTGGGAAAGGGTTGGGCGTGGAGCCATGCTACTCATACACCGAACAGGTTTTTATGAACAGGACCAGGTCATCTGGACCTTGGTCAGGAAATTGGCACCAATTTATAGATCTGGTGGATAGTTTTTAATAGTTGTCATGGAGGTAGGTTATAACCCAGACCTCTTGATATTGTAAAAACAAAAATATAATTAACCATATTAACCCTTTAAAGTGTGAGATTCCAAATGTGCAGTTATTATGTTCTAAAATGAACATTAATGCTGATGTAACAGTTACTGCTGTTACTAACCTTGGAGTTCCAGAACACTAACTTAAAATTTTGGGAAAACATTCCAAAAAATGTTTTACTTTTCACAGGGTCATATTATTATGCTTCTATCTCTTGTAGCAGTTGTTATAAGTTGCATGCTTGTGTTGATTTTCATATCGTTCTGTGGGTGATTTGGCTGAATGTGCACGGACGGAGGGAATTCTGGGAGCTGGAGGTGTAATGGAAGCTCTCTTGTTCTGGCGCAGCCCTTTCTGTCTATTTTAATGAAATCTGACTCGTGGTGCGACTTTGCGGATTTATAAACAAAGCTTGCGATATTCATTAAAGATGTATTTACATTCCGAGAGGTGGCCAATTAAAGTTTAGTCGCTGTAAGGTGAACTCCGTTTAGTAGAAGAGAGAACAAACAAGAAAAATTTCACGGGCAGTGGCACTGTTGTGTTTTTCCTGCCCAGTTCAAATTCCGATAATGGGAAAATGGATTAAGATAAGGACTCCAATTTAAGGAGCGACTATGGCATGAGGTCAGCCAGGTTGGTAGAACCGACGCCCCCCCCCCACCCCCCCACCCCCCCCCGGCCACCTCCCCGAATCCCCCACCACCACCCTGACTAACCTCTCGATGAATGCTGAACCAGAACACCGAACGATTTTGTGTTCTCTCTCCTTCAGCCCCTTCCCCTGACCTCAGCAAAACAGGGTTTTTATTTACAGGACTGCACTTAAAAAAAGTCCACCAATTCCAAATCCTGCTTTATTTTCTCAGGTGAGCAAACTGTACGCTGAGTACACTGCTTTCCCTGTCGCATTTAATTAGGGTTCTGGAATATTGCGCTTTAGTCTGCGGGAGAAGGAAGAGAAAAAAATGCATCGCCTCCGATGCTGACCGCTGTGAATCTTACACAAAGAGTTTCAGCCAGAGCACATTGGGGTGGAGAGAAAGTGAGAGAGAGAGAGAGAGAGAGAGAGAGAGAGGCCTGAAATGTGGCCTTTACCCTAATTCACAGGGTAAAGATACAAAGATACAAAAATACTAGGAAAATGAAATATAACCGGACATTTTTCCAGAAGACGGTGAAGAACAGTTTATTTCACACTAACTGGCAAATTTCACACCTTTTTAAGTTAACTGCCGAAATGCTCCTAACCAAAGACCACACTAATTCCCAAAGCATTTTAACGGACAATTCAAAACTGTGGTTAAAAAAAAGTTCAAACTCTGATTGGATAGAGACATTACTGACACCACACTTTGTTTTCAAATAGTCCCCATTGCACCTTCCAATCCCTTATTGTGAAATCACCCAGGGCTATTCCAACATCCAGTTAAATCAACGGATAGACCATCTACTATGCGCGTTCATGCATTTCCATTTGAGGCACTTAGCAGATGCATTTTCCCAGATTAAACATCTTTGCTTACATCCGTTTTAGATGCCATCTATTTACACAGCTGGACACTTACTGAAGCTGTTCAGACAGAGTACCTCGCTCAAGGGCACACTGGCTGTGCCCCACCTGGGAGTCAAACCCGCAAGCTCACAGTTCCCAGCCAAGTTTCCTAACCGTTTTGCCACACTGCCCCCCCCCCCACCCCACCCCACCCCCAAGCCAAACTGTGCAAGTAATGCCGTTGTATTGCCCCCTCCCTCAGTGATAAAACCTGATCACTTATTATGATTTCAGTTCTAGTCAGAATGATGCGAGCTATCCATCCCCCGCTGAGTAGCCACGTAAGATAATTATGCGGAATCCCAAAATCAACAAACCAGGATGAACAAGAATTTATCCAAAGAATAGCCAAATAAGGTTGTTATGAGAAAAGGACTGTTGGGACATGTCACAAATACACATTTAAAATTGAAACAGTTATTATATATCGTAATTTTGAATACAGAGCACATAATCACAGCTTTAATATCACATTCATTATGTTTTTTAATGATTCCTTTTAAATGTGTTTACACGGCATCATACATAAAAGGTTAAATGTTGCTTCTTACAAGCCTGCCATCTGGTGGACAATGTCAGAGATGCAGCCTATGGGTGAAAACGGGTCAGTGTTGTATTCTGCTGAGAAATGCCAGAACACATTAGCACTGATACGAAACATCTTTTTAAACCGAATGCCTTGAATATAGTACCTGTGTACTATAGCATTTACTGTGTGAAAAAGTGTCCAAACCGCCATAAGAATCATTTTAAAACTTTTAAAAAGTACACAATACCGTGATTATACGGTCTTTTTTTGCTGCAACTTTTCCTTGTAATTGTTTGCACAATGAAAACATCAGTAAGTAGGCTATAAACAGGGGTGAAAACGGTGTATGTGACAAAAAGTAAACATTTTTAAGAACACGCAACAGCAATGCGGAACACAAACTCACGTTCCTGACTGCATTACTGTCTTCTACTCAGGGTAACCACAGCGCGCTTTCTCCGAAAAATTTCACAAGGTTGTTAATGTAGCGGTTACATGGCATGTATTGCAATTAACCTAAGCCACATGTATGTTTTTTTTTTTAAATACTAGCCTACGTTTTTATGTGATACTTGTACGTGTGAGAAAAAGGACATGGGGTTAGAACAGTTAAATGAAATCGTCATCATTTATGAAACACCGTATGTTCATAACCGTAAAGGGTTTAGAATGCGCGTGTTAGGGACAGCTGGAAGCCCATTAACGCACACTACTCAAAACTAAACGCTACGTGAGCGTTTGTAACAAACTTTAACGGCATTCCATAGCTCTCATGTTTATTGAGCTTGTCAAATTATCAATAAAGTCCATATTTTTGTATCATCGTTCCAGTTCCAGTGAGGATACTTCAGTAATGAACGAGAATGCCACATTTTGGGAATGAGTAGGCGATAATGCTGAAAATCCTGAAGAGGTGGTGGTTTTGGAGAAAGGTCGTGGACTAACGGTTTTTCTCATTTACATATATTTAAAGTAGCCTATCTAAAAAATAAAAATAAAACTCTCAGTCCATTGCATGTTATAACATCGTTTTATTATTGTCATTGTTCAAAATATTTATTCAAGATTAATATTTTAGAACAAACTCCAAACGGAAAAAAGAAGACAATTTGAAAATTAAATATAAATATAATCTAAAGTCAAACAACTTAAAAATAAAGCTTATCAATTAAAGTGATAAGGCGAACGTTATTTATGAAAGAAAATTGTGTTTATATATGTATTTAAAAAACAAACAAACAAAAAAACTCCTTGAATCAACGAACAATTGCATAGATTACGGAGAAGAGTATGGCAAAAACCCACATTCTCAACATGAATCATTCCATTTTAATTTCTTATGTAGCCGACAACTGAAAGAAAACCAATGAAATATGCCTTTTCAATGCACCCTTCGTATAACACATAGGCCAAAGGCCTCGCGTTTCAAGTATCATTCAGTTACTAGAACATTCATTAATAAATTCATACATTTAAATAGGTAGTGTTTAGTTGATGAGTAAGCCTTCATGGAAGGTAAAATGGCAAGCCTAATTTGCAGAAACGTGTAATTACGCACACACTAACCCCACGTGACGCGCCGAAAAAGACATAGCACATATAGCTGTCAGATAGCGCATTTCTCACATGAGATAAGCTAAACACAAATGCAAACAGTTAAATAAACGTAAGTTGCCGACGACGGGAAGAACACGGGTGAATAAATAAATCCATTTTAATGGATGGCGACGGCACTTGGACATTGCTGTCCGCTGTGAAATATCTGCTCGGAGGTATAGTGTTTATCGCGTCGCGATTGCCACGCGTCTCTGTGGCCCGCCAAACAGGGGCGCAATTATAATTCCCAAGAATTCGAGAGTTAACTATGAAAATTGCCCTCGAGAACCTTTACGTCCCTAAAAAAAAAAAATACCAACGTATTAATAACGCGTAGTGTTACACAACAGGAGGTCGGGTAACTGGCTTATTAAATTACTGTCCGCCGTAAAAACCGGAGTCACAGCTGTTTACGGTATGTCCCTCCGTCTTAGATGGCGCATGCTAGAAGAAACCGTCATTATCTGCGCACGTTCTCTGCTTCCTTTCGCTGCTACGGAGCACGGTCAAGTGTAAATTTACACACCAGATTTAAGGTAGATTCGTACATGTAGGTTAAAGAGTATAATCTATATTGTTCGATCTGGTGCAAAGTCCGCAGTAGGAACAATACAGTACTTTTTTTTTTTTTTTTTTAATTTTTTTTAACAGAGATATTGAAACTAAACTGAATACAAACTGATTAAAAAACAAACATTATGGAGTGCAGTAGGGGGACATTCTGGGTTTTACACTGTCCTGGGTTTTTCTCTAAATATGTTATTGGAAGCGTTATGGTAGGATAAAACACTCTCATTTTAAGCAATTTGTCAAATATGTAAAATTGGCATTCTAATCTCGAACCAGAGCAAGAGCAGGCATAACTAGCCAAAGCAGATGTGAGACGTGGTCTGGTGCATCCATGTAACAACACAGGCACCTAATGGCAATTATGTGAACATGTTTTTTCCCACTTGAAGCCTCTCCTAAAAAAGAAACTGAAATCTCATTCAGAATTTTGTCAGGTATTTTGGGGAGTGTAATACTTAGCAATCAAGATAATTAATTCCTTTATTTTATTTTTATTTTTTTTGCCAATTACACTGTGGCAGCAGTGTTTTAGGAACTGAGCCTCTAATGGTTGCAGGCTTAGCTTCCTCGTGGGGCACTGCTTTTGTACCTTCAAGCAGGGCACTGCATGTTTCCGCAAAATATCCAACTATTTGAATTAGTGTTTTTTATTAAAAAAAGTAATAAACAAAAAAGGCTATGCACCTTGCATAGGATAAAGGTGTAAAGCTACACTAATATAAACTGCAGTAAAATGCACAAAACTGCACAAAATGAAATGTTGTTGTTAAACAAACAAATGCCACCAGCTGTAGCCAGGTAAACTTAAAACAAAGTTCAACTATAGACATTTACAAAAAAATAAATAATGAAAGTAAAAACATAAAAATGAAAAGGAGCCAAGCACAGGCCTTCATCTGGCATTTTCAATGAGCAAGAAATAAGACAAGATAAACTAAGGCTGTTTAAATTCCAGTCAAATTATGGATAGTTTATAGAAATTCATATAATTTCAATTCAATTTTGTATTACAATCACAAAATGAATTAAAACGGAAAAAATGTTTTTTTGTAAGACTTAAAATGTAATAATATTAAGTAGAAACAAATACAAAACTATTCATATATTGACAGGCTGAAATGGATTTCAGGCCTATAATATATATCATTAAAAAATTCAAATGGTGGCTGTTTTTTGCAAAGAGTGCTATTCTCATAGCATTGTGATCCTTCAGACATGATAAAGTGCGCATTGAAGCTTATTATATCTGATTACACCCAATCACTTCACAAAACAAAAATAACACGAGAATATAGTAGTTTCAGGAGTATCTCTTGAGAGCTCATAAAAATAAATTATCTGTGATAACTTTCTTTTCAAAGATAATGATGTAGAATAAATCTTTTTTAAATTCTGTTAATTTAATGTTCTCAAGTTTTTTTTTTTTGTTTTTTTTAATCAGCAGAAAATGAATGCTTAAATCTAAGGGCGCGAAAGAGGAGTGACTTGAGAACAGCCATGAAGAGCAGACAAACTGCAAGCATGAATCAGAAATACTACAGAATTGTGCGGACACCCTAATTACCAACACCGGATGCTGGTTGTTGGGGTTTTTTTGACAGTACACTGTATCAAGGCTATACTAAATCCACTGAACCTTCACCTAAGCGCCTCTAGAGGGCGCTCTAGGTCATCGTAAATCAAAGCGGTGACCCTGTAACTGGCACGCGGAATAAACAATAACGGATATAACGGCTCAGACGGTCTACTTGGGCCAGTGAGAGCGAGTGAAATATCAAATGTAAAAACCTAACGGTTTTCCTACAGAGCACACCCCAATAACAAAATGCACACAAAAGCTAAAGGTTAATGATACTGATAACACTATTCACTCAGTTATGTCACTCAGCATGATAGGATCTCCTCAAATTCAAACTAGCTTTTAAAATGCTTTCATATGTTTTTGTCTGATGTGCCAAAATGTAGTATATATATATATATATATATATATATATATATATATATATATATGATTATTTTTTAAGAATGGGATGTAGTACATTTATGCATTGTGTGTGGTGAGAGTGACAGGTGAAACAGGGGTTGTACTATGTTGGATAAAGGCGGAAACATTTCATGTTTTTGCTGATTGATATTCCCTCCCTTGGACATGCACTGACTCAAGCACACACACACACACACACACACACACCCACAAACACACACACACACACACAGAAAGAGCAATGAGCCCAGTGATTATGCAGGGACAGCAGCATTGGTCCGGTTTGGCCACAGCCTGTGTCATCACAAAGCACCTTCGTTCAGACCCCCTCTGAAAGAGCTGTTGAGTTTGGCGCCCCCTTCTGGAAGAAAAAGGCAACACAGAGTAAACTTGAGAAACCCCACCGTATTGAATGCATTTAATTTAACCAAAATGCCCTCATAAGACATCAGTATGTTCCCATGAATTTTCATGTAAATTACCTTAAAGTATGCTGTTATGGTTTTAAAAATGTAAAACTAATTTTAACATTGTTTTATGTGGGGGGGACGGGGAGGAGGGGATATTAAATGAGTATTAAAAATGAACCGATAGATAAAACAGATAAAAGATCAGTGTTCAGGGCCTCCCTCCCCTGTGTGGGCCCAGTGCCTACCTGTCTAGCTCTCAGGAGGGGGGGCGTGTGTAGAATGGCACTTGTTTCCCTGAAAGAGACGGAAAGAGAGAGAGCCGTCTAAGTGAGGGGGGGGAGCAGGTCACTGAGAGAATAGAGAGAGCTGCGTCCGGGCCGGTCCGGTTTGGTTCAGTTCGGTTTGGATCGGTTTGGATCGGTTCAGTTCATTTCAGTCTGGTTCACTTCAGTTCGGTCCAGTTCAGTTTGGTTCAGTTCAGTTTGGTTCGGTTCAGTTCAGTTCAGCTCGGTTTGGTTCGAATCGGTTCGGTCCGGTTCAGTTTGGTTCAGTTCGGTCCGGTCTAGTTCAGTAAACACGGTACCTTCTGGTGAAGCCGGTAGTGAAGCCTGCGGTCGGACAGCCAGGGGTGTTTCAGTGACTCTGTGGCGCTCATCCTCCAACTGTGGGATTACACACACACACACACACACACACACACACACACACACACACACACATTATCATTATCTACATGGCATTGTCATCAGCTGGATTTAATGGAGCAGCGTCAGTCTCCCTGTCCGTTTCGAACGCTGTCACTGTCCCAGCGAGGCGTGAGGTCGCTGCTTCACCTTTTGCTCTTGACCAGGAGCCTGGTGATGAAGTCCTTCGCCTCCTCTGAGATGTCGGCAAACTCCTCCTCCTCGAAGCTCCACTGGCAGGCCAGGATGCTGTTGAGCGTCTCGTTGTCATCCTCACCGAGGAAGGGGGACAGGCCGCTGAGCCTGAGGGGAGGCGGAGACAGTGAGACGGGGGATGGGGGGTGTGTGTGTGTGTGTGTATGGTGTGTGTGCGTGTGTGTGTATGTGTGTGTGTGTGTGTGTGTGTGTGTGTGTGTGTGTGTGTGTGTGTGTGTGTGTGTGTATGGTGTGTGTGTGTGTGTGTGTGTATGGTGAGTGTGTGTGTGTGTGTGTGTATGTGTGTGTGTGTGTGTATGGTGAGTGTGTGTGTGTGTGTGTGTGTGTGTGTATGGTGTGTGTGTGTGTGTGTGTGTCTGTGTGTGTGTGTATGGTGAGTGTGTGTGTGTGTGTGTGTATGTGTGTGTGTGTGTGTGTATGGTGAGTGTGTGTGTGTGTGTGTGTGTGTGTGTGTGCGTGTGCGTATGGTGTGTGTGTGTGTGTGTGTGCGTGTGCGTATGGTGTGTGTGTGTGTGTATGGTGAGTGTGTGTGTGTGTGTGTGTGTGTGTGTGTGCGTGTGCGTATGGTGTGTGTGTGTGTGTGTGTGTGTGTGCGTGTGCGTATGGTGTGTGTGTGTGTGTGTGTGTGTGTACTCTATCACTCACAGCATGTAGGTAATGACTCCCAGGCTCCACATGTCTGTGGGGAATGAGACGAATTCGTAGTTGATGACCTCTGGAGCCAAGAACTCCGGCGTGCCGAAGTTCACCCTCAGCTTCTCCCTGGGCTTGTACCTGCGGTGGGCAGAGGGGGGGGCACAGGTGGGCAAGGGGGGGGGGGGGGCTCAGAGTGACCGTACAGCACTGAGCCCACTGCCGAAAGCACTGAGCATGACCCCCCCCCCCCCCCCCCGCCGCCCTGGAAAACACCTGCTCCACGCCCAATCAGAACATCGACAGAATCAGCATGCTTCCTTAGTACATCCAATAACAACATCCTATCAGAACACCCAATCAGAACCCCAGTTGACTATGCCCAATCAAAGTATCCAATTAAAACGACCGCTTAGCACACCAAATTAGAACTCCCAATGTGACAACCTAATCAGAACACCCGATCAGCATGCACAAGCAGAACTCTCAATAACAACGTCCAATCAGAACGCCCGATAAAAACACCCAATCAGAATGACTGCTCAGGCAAGCCCATTTGGCGCTCCCAACAGGAACACCCAAATCAGATTGTTTACATTAAGCATGCCCAGTCATAGCTCCCACTTTGAACACTTGCTCAGAGCTAAACAGCATCTATAAATAACCCAGTTCCATCCCATAACCCCGGGTTCTCTCTTCTCGGGAGCGGTCAGCGTTCGGGAGATTCGCCTCGGCGTGAACGTGCCGCGGGGCTAAACCGCGCTCTTCCCCCCCGGGGGAGCGGAGACGGGCTCCTGAGCGAGCTCTCGGCCCGAGGCGTGGCGCGGCGCAGGCTCCCTCACCTCCGGGCCAGGCCGAAGTCGATGATCTTGATCTTGTTCGTCGACCTGCTCACGCACAAGATGTTCTCCGGCTGCGAGGGGATAGGGCGAGAGAGAGAAACGCGAGTGGTTAGCGAGGTGAAACCCAAACCGCGTAGCGCTCAGCGCTCATCCAGGACACTCTGAGCGCAGTGGCTCGTCCTGATTGCAGCTAACGCTCCAGACAAATCTCCTTTGGAGAGCTCAAGGAACATATCCTTGTTTATCCCATGTACAATTCTGTCCACCAGGGGTCAGCCCCAAGAGCAGCAGAAGGCTTGAAAATATATCAAATAACAGGTTGTAAAACCCCTCAAAGACTCAAAACGAAAAATGAAAAGAGCGAGACGCTTATGATTAGTGTCCTAAGTGGCTTCATTCGGCTACAGCTACACTACTGTTTGTAAAGGGTCAGTGCTGGTATGAAAATTAAAGCAGAGAGAGAGAAAGAGAGAGAGAGAGAGAGAGGCATTCGAAGACAGAGCAAATGATCAGCGGAGTGAGAAATAAATAAGTGAGAGACAGAGATGGAGAGAAGGGAGAGAAGCAAAAGGAGAGAGCCAGAGAGAGAGAGATGGATGAGAGAGAAAGGGACAGAGGAAGAGTGTGCTGCACCTTCAGGTCCAGGTGCAGGATGTACATCTGGTGCATGTACTGCAGCCCTTCGGTGATCTGTCGGATGAAGAGGACGGTGTCCAGCTCTGTCAGGTTGTAGTTCTCGTCGATGATCCTGTCGAAGAGCTCGCCTCCGTCCACACTGCAGCCGCAGAGAGGAAACAGCCACGTTAGCGATGTTCCCATGCTAACGGCGTTCCCATGCTAACGGCGTTCCCATGCTAGCGACGTTCCCATGCTAACGGCGTTCCCATGCTAACGGCGTTCCCGAATTGGAACACACCTGGGCCAGGTGCCCATTCACCTGTCCCAGGTGGGCCCAAGTTCCACGGACGGACACGCCTCTTAGCTTTCCCTTGCATTCAGACCCCAAACAGCCCCCCTCCCCCCCCCCATTCACAGACGAGGCGAGCGAACACACTCACTACTCCATGACCAGGATGATGTCATGTCGGGACTCATAGGCGGCGTACAGCTGGATCAGGTTGGCGTGGTCCAGCTGGTTCATGACCTGGATCTCGTTCCTCACCACCTCCTGGAGGAGGGGCCAGAGAGAGGGGCGTGTCACTGAGGCGGAAGGAGAGCCCGTCCCACGCGGGCATGATTTGTGCGCGTAACACGCCTGGGGCGTGATTATTTACTGATGTTGATGTTGTCTAAACACAATGGGTTTCTGCTGCAGAGCAGGGCTGCCCAAGTCCTCTTCCTGTAGGTTTTCACTACAACCCTAACCAAGCACACCTCATTCAACAGCTAGGCCGTGTCCAAAACAGCTTACTTGCCGACTAGAAGTTGAGTACACTGGATGAGAAAGTTGTTAAGTAGATCCTGCAGAGCTGCTAACTGGCAGAATCAGGTTGTGCCAAATTAGGGTTGAAATGAAAGCCTACAGGACAGCAGATCTCCAGGAACAGGGTTGGGCAGCCCTGCGGCAGAGGGACGGTTTGAGCTATGAACGGGCCGTGGTCGTCACACACAGTGGATACGCACCTTCTCCTTCTGACTCCTGGCTTTGATGATCTTGGCAGCTAGGGTAAGCCCCGATGAATTTTCAACACATTTATGAACTTGGCCGAAACGACCTCTGCGGGGGGAAAAAAAAATAATATATACAGAATTAAATATTAATCGAATCTGCTTATCAAAAAGCAAACTCCATCGAAAAGGGAAAACAAACCACGTGAATCCCTCTGACTAAGCGTACTCTGTCTTTTTCGGGTTTGGCTTTTCAACAATAAACTGCAGACTTATTTTCTAACAGGAATTCAGCGCCCTTTAATTGCGTGTTGGATGCCAGCATATTCTGCTTTGTTGCATAATAAGCAGCTGGCTCCCATTTAATCTCCCTGACTTATCCCCGCTATGAGCATTCTCCAGCCGACAGCGAGCTGTTCGAGCGGCCCCGAGCCGGGGGAATTATCAGAGGTCATGGGTATGGTTTTCATAAATTATGCCCCCGCCGTTCCGTGGAGCTTAAAGCGTTGGGTTGCTGGTAAAGCGTTGGGTTGCGTGCGGACGGGTGGGCGCGTAATCACCCCGCGCCACTTTGGGAGGGGGGGGCAGAAGTGATTAAAATACGCCGACCCGGCCCCTCGATTCCTCTGATTTTATTAAAGAGGAGCCGGGCCCGGATTATCGCTGTTTGATTGGTTCTGGGGGGTCCGGTGTCACATGACGTGAGAGACAGGCGTATAAATAAACAGGGGATCTGACCTGGGAGTTATGAACCGAGGGGTGGGGGTGGGGGGGGGGGGGTTGAGGTTTGAGGTTTTAGCCATGTCCCTGTCTCTCTGTGCCCCCCCGCTCCCCCCCCCCCCCCCATGTTCTACCCCCGTGAACCCTGCCCGACTGGACTCTCAGTACCACTCACCCCCCCCCACTCACTGGACTCTCAGTACCACTCACTCACCCCCCCACTCACTGGACTCTCAGTACCACTCACTCACCCCCCCACTCACTGGACTCTCAGTACCACTCACTCACCCCCCCAGGATCTCCTCGCGGTTGATGGTGTAGAAATTCGAGATCGTGTGCGGTTTGGCCGCGACTATCCGGTGCTCAAAGGGAGCTAGAGGAGGAGGACTGCAGTCTGGAGGAGGGAGGGAAGGAGGGAGAGAGAGAGAGGGAGAGAGGGAGGGAGGAAGGGAGGGAGGGAGGGAGGGGGAGAGAGAGAGAGACAGAGAGAGAGAGAGAGAACGAGAGTGAGAGAGAGAGAGAGAGAGAGAGAGAGGAGGGAGGGTAGAGAGGTAGAGTAGAGGGAGAAATAGATGAGTCTTGGTTTACCAGTCAGCATGTAGATCGTATGGCCAAAAACCAAAACATCACATGACCTGTGAATGCAAGCTGACAGGCATAAATGTACAGCAGTGGGGTTGTACAACACTTATTATTATTATTATTAGTATCAAACCCTTTCACCAACATACATAAAACACAACCCAAACCCAGGTCCTCCCAATCATTAAATCAGCCAATCAGTCAAGTTCCTAAACAATTATGTTTTATAACCTTACGCCTATCAGGTCATAGTTAAACACAACACGAGCTCTCCACTCAGAGTGCTCATTCGCAAAACGACCCGCCCCAAAACGATCCTCACCAATGACATACTCTTCGGCTGGCGGCTCGCTGACCTCCTTCTCCGCCTCCGCCTCCTCCTCCTCCTCCTCCTGCTTCTTCTCCGGCACAGGCTCCTCCTCTCCGCCCTCAGGCTGGGCGGCACTCTCACCCTCCTCTTCCTCGGCCCCCCCTTCCTCCACCCGGCTCTTCTTCAAGTCGTCCTTCAGCAGGTCCTCCTCGGTCACTCTCCGCTTGCTGCTGGCCACGCCCACCTCATTGGCCCCGCCCACTTCCGGGTCCTCACAGCTGGAGGAAACGAAACTGGAAATGAAATAAAATGTGTGTGCGTAGTTGTATGTGTGTGTGTGTGTGCTGTCTGGGTGCTGTGTGTGTGTGTATGTACCTCTCGTGGACACTGGGGCTGATTTCACTCGACATGTCCTCAGGGGCTGGGGGGACTTCCTCTGTCTTGGTCACCTCTGAATCTGCGGGGATCTCCTCTGTCTCCTTCTGCCCCGCCTCCTCCTCCTCCTCTTCTGCCTCCTCTGCCCCAGGGACTTCATCGTCCTTCAGCTGATCTCCATCTTCTGTCTGCTCCTCAGACTCGCTGAAGACCTGCGCCTCCTCTTCCTCCGGCGGGGAGGCCGTGTCTCCGGGCTCCTGGGCCTCTGCCTCCTCCTCTTCCGCCTCCTCCTCCTCCTCCTCCTCCTCGCTGTCCTCCGGCTCGGCCACGGGCGCGCGCGGGGTGCCCAGGATGAAGGCCAGCCGGTCGGCGGCGGCGGCGACCTCCGCCCGCTCTCCCGCCGGGGCGACGGCGCCCCCCTGTGGCTCGGGGGTGTCCCGGCGGCCCGAGCGCTCCGCATTCTGCTGGTTGAGCTTCTGCACTTCCTCCAGCAGCAGGGCCTGCTTCCTCAGGGAGACGGTGTCTGAGCGGGCCCAAAAAGAACGGAGCGCTCAGCGGAACTCTCAGCGCTGCGCCAAACTGCACTGAAAGGCCGAGAGAACGTTCCGGGGGCGTTCGGGTCCCACCTGGGTCACCTGCTTACCTGCATCTGGCGGCTTCTTCTTCTTCTGGGACTTGAGTCCCTTGAAGGCCGAGCGAGCTTTCTCCTTCACATCCTTCCCCTTCTGCTCTCTGAGCTGGAGAAAGAGAAAGAGAAAGAGAGAGAGAGAGAGAGAGAGGCACAGAACAGCCAATCAGCAAGAGCCGCCAAGCTCGGGCCCCGAGGACGCCGCCAACACCGAGGACCGCCCGCCAAAACGCCGACTGACGGTCCGCCAACATCGGCTAAAGTTACAGCATCGCCGCCGTCTTGCGATGCGCTCTGAGCCGCTGCCACCAAGCGCGGTCACGCTCTTGGAAGGGTTGCCGTGTTCGGATGCGGGTCAGCAGAACTGAATGAGTGAGTAAAAATAACAATAATAATAATACGCACAGCACGACACAACAAACCCGGGGGAAATAAACATCTAAAAATACTTCAACCCTTCACCAATATACACCAGCACACCGGACACCAGTGTGTGTGCGCGTGTGTGTGTGTGTGTGTGTGTGTGTGTGTGTGGGGGTGTGTGTGTTTGTGTGTGTGTGTGTGTGTGTGTCTGTGTGAAGTAAACAGGGTCTGGCCACACACAATAAGGACACACAAAAAACAAAAACAAATCTTGATGTGCTTGTGATATAACAGGACTGTACATAAATAGCACACTGGACGTCTGGTCCTTGGTAACTCTCAGTCCTATTCTGGTGAAGACAGAAGAGCAGAAGAACACAGACTCCAGGGTCTCGCAGTGAGAGAGAACGCAGGTCAGCTTTTCGGGGGGGGGGGGTCACAGGGGTATTTTCAGCAGGGGGCTCCAGGCAGGCCATTGTTGAGGAGGCAGGACTCAAGGGCAGAGCAGCACTCCTGCAGACATCTCACACCTCGCTGGAGAGCGACCACAGGCCACCGGAAATCCCTTTATCACGACCTTACTTTAGCGCTCCACAGAGCCGCTCCTCCTCTCCATCGCCGTCCCAAAATTTGTGGGTCGGAGACGACGGACACCTGGGATTACCAGGCGTCCTTCGTCTCCGACCCCCAAACCCCTGGTGACCCGCCCTAGGCGACCAGGCGTCTCCTTTCGTACCTGTCCCTAAATTAGAGACCTAGCGTAGAGACTCCGGATTTCGGTTTTTTGCATAATCGGGTGACCAGGCGTCCCCTTTGTGTCAGTATTACAGCCTCAGCTCCTATACCAATGCCCTGGGGCAACAGAAGCGTCGCCTGTTGCTATGCCAACATTGGCAGTCTTACCCTGGTGACCAGTTGTCATCTCCAACATTAGCACACTAGAAGACCAATTGTAATTTTCAACATTTAATACGTCCAGTGACCAGGCGTCTTTTTGTCTCTTTCCCTAAAATAACACCTCGGGAGAGGCTCAAAATACATTCATATTGCAGGTCAACAGTTCCAGTCTCTGGGCAATAAGATCCTGACGGTTACAACATTGTTAACCGAAGAGCACTCTGCCTAGAATGGCCCACCATTTTGAAGTTGCTATATAAATAATGTAGACCACAGGTGCTAGTCCCACTGTCTGGCATTCTCAGTATACCACCATATTATTCCCTTCCTGTGCCCACTACACAGATTGCCCTGTACTGCACTCCCCGATGACACTGTTTATGAATCAGCCCCACAACCACAATACAGAATCTGATTGTGTTTCATCATAGTTCAATATGCTGTATTGTAACAGTAGATCCCGCTGCACAGAAGTCTGCCATAACAAGAAACCTACAAGCCAGGCCAGGCTGCCTGTGATTGGTGCACAGAGAACAATCCACAGCCCAGGCTGCCTGTGATTGGTGCACAGAGAACAATCCATGGCCCTGGCTGCCTGTGATGGGTGCACAGAGAACAATCCATGGCCCTGGCTGCCTGTGATGGGTGCACAGAAAGCAATTCACGGCAACACTGAACCTGAGAACCTTTGCAGCACCTCTTCAGTGAGTAACATGACGCTGTCATAATGTCACTGCTATAAGTGTCACTGCTATAGGGTCACTGCTATATTGTAACTGCTATAGTGTCACTGCTATAGAAACTGCTATAGCCACTGGGCAGGGGTCTGCTATTGCTGTCTCCAGGGGACTTGCTGGGTTTGATAGTTATTACACTTAGTTAAGGCAATTCCATGTGTTTAGAATCTTATATTAATGCATCTGAGTTATGCATCATTACCCCCAAACTGCCCCACCCCACCCCACCCCAATACAAAATGTTAATAAAGGCTCACAGTCCATGTATACCATTCAAGAATACCAAATAAATAAATAAATAACGAGTATTTAACATAAAACACAACAGACCTTTCAATTTCAAATTGAAAGAGAATAAAATGATCAGTGTAACATCAACTCTTGGTAGAGTACATTTTACTCTGGTAGGGTAAATTTAATCCCTGGTAGATTCACACGCGTGCGCTGCCTGAACCTTCGTAGTGCGGTTGTCACACGCAGCTCACGGCTCATGCCAGTGAAGGCATCTGGCGTGTGATAGTTTACGCTGGTGAGAGGCAGGCTGAGCGCTGGCCCATCCAGCGTGGATAAGCAGAGCATTATCAGGCCCCGGAGAAGGGCGTCCAAATCAAACACGCCAATAAAAAAAAAAAGGGGGTCAGGGAAGCCCTGAGCCAGGCAGTCACGGGACAGCGAGGTTTGGCTGTTACTACGGAAACCCCCAGGTGCACCCCCCACCCTGCATTAAACCCCCCACCCCCCCAACCGGCCCTGCACCAGGCCTCCTCCCCCAGCCCTCCCCATTTAGCATGTCGCTCCCTCTCTGCCCCAAATAGAAACTTCAACACCCCTGACAGGAGTCTTCACACCCTCACCTCTCGTTCCAGTTTGGATTTTAAATTTAATCCCGTTGCGAAATGCACGGGAATGCTAACATTGAGAGCTCTGCACATCGTGTTATTATATCAACACCACTAGCAAAGTGCAGGGAAACTGCTGAACACATTACGTTTCTGACTCCGTGGAGCGATACACACAGAATGAAGGAGATGTGATTATTTTCTGAACAGAGAGGATTAAACTCTCCCATGATATGACTGCACTGCTCGAATCGAACCGTTGGTCGGCCAGTTTTAGAATTATTTCAGATCGGAACATAGTCATGCAGACAGACGTATTTCTGTTTCACCCTATATCAAAACATTGCAAATGCAAACACGAACACCCCCACCTCCAAATAAATAAAAATCCACTGATCCTGAGCAGTTAAAGCTCTGGGACTCACCAAGTCGATGAGTGACTTCCTCTTGTGCGTTTTTCTGCCCTTGTCGTCAAACATGGTGGGTTTCTCCCGCACAATGGGTTCGACAGGTTTGTCCTTAATGCTTGATATGGTTGGTATCTCCTTGGCAGTGAGTTTGGTGGGTTTCTCCTTGGCAGCAGGTTTGGTGGGTTTCTCCTTGGCAGCAGGTTTGGCAGGTTTCTCCTTGGCAGCAGGTTTGGTGGGTTTCTCCTTGGCAGCAGGTTTGGCAGGTTTCTCCTTGGCAGCAGGTTTGGCAGGTTTCTCTTTGGCAGCAGGTTTGGCAGGTTTCTCTTTGGCAGCAGGTTTGGCAGGTTTCTCTTTGGCAGCAGGTTTGGCAGGTTTCTCTTTGGCAGCAGGTTTGGCGGGTTTCTCCGCCTTGCGGGCGGCGGGCGGCCTGTTGAAGACCAGCTCCATGAGCCGGGAGCTCTTGACCGTCTCCCCGATGAAGCCGATGACCTGCTGGATGCCCACCACCAGCCTCTCCATGCCCTCCAGCTTGCTGCTCTGCTGCTCCGACCGCTGGTTCACCGCGGACATGATGGCGCTCATCTCCCGGCACAACCCGGTCACATCGCCGCCGCCGCCGCCGTCCCCGCCCCCGTCCCGGCCCCCCCTGAGGGCCTCCACGTCCTGGGACATGTCCTGCAGCCGGCCCAGGACCGTCTCCTGGACGCTCATCAGCCGGTCCATCTTCTCGCTCAGGGACTCGATGCCCGTCCCCATGGCGCTGGAGCTGTCGCGGGCCGGGGGCTTCCCGGGGTCGGAGGGCTGTTTGGCGGGGGCGTGCTTCTGCTGCAGCATCTTCGAGTCGTAAACCTTGGCGAGCTTGCTGACCAGCGAGGAGCTCATCCCACCGGGGGCGGAGAACTGGGGCACTCAGATACTCAACGGGACGTTCGAAGTCAGCTCGGTAAAATCCTGGACAAAATTTAGGTTGCTGGGTGAAGGAGAATCAACATGAGTCCTTTCTTCTTCTTCTTCTTCTTCTTCTTCTTCTTGTTCAAAATAAAAAATGGCAGCCAGATTTACTCCCCTGCACGGCTCATCTCCCAGCAAGGGGGACACCAATCCGCTAGCAAAGACGACAATAGCGTGAAATGTACCGCAAACTGCACAACAAAAACAGAAAAAAGTCCAAATTCACAAAGTGAAGAAATTGAAGCTGTTGAAGAAAAATTAAATAAAGGAAAAGAATCCGATGCTTTATTTCCCATGGAGAAATTGTCCTGGTTGAGATTTTAAAAGCAGAAAAGGACGGGTGAGTGTTGACAGAGCAAGGCAAGCGCGCCCGGCTGCTCCTGCTGCCCTTCATTCAGAGTGACTGAGCCCAGAGACGAGGCTTTAAGAGCTGAGCCTGCCCCGCTGTCCCCAACGCCACGCCGCGCTCTCTCCACGTCAGCAGATCGGCCCCCGCCATCCGAGCCCGTGCAGGAATTCAGCCCCCTCCCGGACGGGACGTCTGACACCCGAGAAGCTTCAAAGGGCCCCCGCCCCCCGGCCGATCAGCGGGGGTGTCACAACGCCGGGGGGATGGCCTCGGGGCGACGCGGCCTTTTCCAAAATACCCTCTTCAGCTGCAGAGCAGGCTCCGGCGGCGGGCGCCATTTCAGCTTTATCATCGCCGTTATCGTTTGAAAACGGGGGCGGACCTTCGCTGGGCGCCGACCGAAACGTTAGCGCTTCTCAAATGTTAGCGCTCCGAAATGTTAGCGCTCCTCAAACGTTAGCGCTCCAAAACGTTAGCGCTTCGAAACGTTAGCGCTTCTCAAACGTTAGCGCTCCAAAATGTTAGCGCTTCGAAACGTTAGCGCTTCTCAAACGTTAGTGCTCCAAGACGTTAGTGCTCCGAAACGTTAGCGCTTCGAAATGTTAGCGCTTCTCAAACGTTAGCGCTCCAAAACGTTAGCGCTTCTCAAATGTTAGCGCTCCAAGACGTTAGCGCTCCAAAACGTTAGCGCTTCTCAAACGTTAGCGCTTCTCAAATGTTGGCACTCCAAGACGTTAGCGCTTCGAAACGTTAGCGCTTCGCCTGAGGACTACGCAGAGCCGTGCACCCGTGACGTTTCTTCTTCTGTGGTGGTTTTTTTTTTTTAGAGGTACCTTAACAGACGCCTTCTTGACAGACGGTGAATGACGGTCACCTTCTAAAATGGCCGCCTCTGGCCATGTGGACCACTGGAAGCAACCTACAGTCTGTAGTTGCTATGCCGACATCACTTCCTGTTCCTGTGAGTGCTGCACTGGCCGTCTTTCTCCCCACATACCCCTCACACCTTCATCGCCATAGAAACCCCCAGGAGCCCCCCACACACACACACACACACACACACACACACACACCTCCGGGCGGCCATGTTGTCACCATGTGGTCAGATTTTGGTTGGCGAATCAGATCTTCTGAACAAGCCTTCAGCCCCCCACACAGCTACGGCTCTTAAGGATTCATTTTACCGCGCGATATTCAACCTCTAATCCCTTTAATTACCCATAAAACCCCCTGTAACGGGCACCCCAGCAGCACAGGACACACGGTGTTGGTATAAAATTGGGAAGAACACAGTATGACTGCCGAAGTGATTCAACATGAAGAATAAAATTTTAAAGAGGAGGGAAAACAAGAGAAGAATATGTAACAAAATAATATTTAAAAATGAGGCAAGCATTTTAAGTACTTTGCTATCTCCAGCCTGGTTTATAAAATGCGGAACTAGAAAACTATACTTGAGTGTTAAAATGTCGAGCACATAAACTTTTTATTGCTAAAACAATTTTTTCAGTTAGTTATTAGTGAGGTACTTTGACATGCTCTAAAATCAATGCTAATGAATCAAATAAAAATTTAGTTCAGTACTGTTTCTCCATGATATCAAACTACTGAAAGAGTATGGCTTTTGAGTTAAAAACACACTGATATCAGCACTGATGAACTGAAAAACCAGCTTTTCAGAAATGGCCCCTTAGCTTTTCCAGGGGCCTCTATGTGTACCACAGGACACCACTGTAACTGGTGTCCTCTTTTTATGTATTATTAAAGTTTTTTTCCGCTGACACCAAAGGATTCATTAGAGGAAGAGTGACAAGGAGGTGGGTGGGGGGGTGGGGGGTATTTGGGACGGGGGTAGGGGTCGATGTCAGAGGGAGGGGCTGTTGACAAGTGAAGGGTCCTGCAAACTGTGCAGAGACAAAAAATAACTCCACCCTCAAAGATGTCCCAGAAAGAGAGAGAGAGAGATAGAGATAGAGATGGAGAGAGAGAGAGAGAGAGAGAGAGAGAGAGAGAGAGAGAGCGCACGTTTTTTTCTTGCCTGTCCCACAACCAAGGTGGCAAGAGAAAGATTTCAACAGCACCTCCCCACATGCCTCCTCCAAGGAAATGTGCCTTTCTGTCACAACCACCCCCCCCCCCCCCCGCCCCCCCTCCCCCCAAAATCCAGGCGAGTGCGTTGTCACCGTGCGTTCAGGTTTCAGCCAATCAGGCCTTCAAACCCCCAGCAACAGGCTCTTATTTTGGATCGACATTCGCACAATGTGACGGGACGCGGAGGCAGGTGGCAGTGCGGGGACAGTAACAAATGAGGGGGTCGGGGGCGGAAGGAGGGGTGCTAATGCACCTGTCCCGCGGGAGGTAACGAATGGGGGGACACTGACCGCGACACTGGGGGGTTAAGCTGTCCTGCTGCAGCTCGATTCGGGGGCAGGGCTGCCTCAGGATCACTTTTCACAGGACAGGCAAAAAGCAGGCAGTGTGCGTGCACACACACACACACACACACACACGCACGTATGCACGCACGCACCCACGCACACACACATGTATGCACACACACACACACGTATACGCACACCTCACAGGAATCTAGTGATCTTCACTGAACTTCCTCCACAAACCACTCCAATCTCAAGTGCCTACTCAAGACGAGCAGGCAGAACAGATTAAAGCTACAGGGCAAGGGCTCAGATTTCAGGGTGTACAGGCACTAAGTGTTCTCTCACAAATAAATGTCAGATTTACTCAGGAAAGTACAAACTGTGCAACTATTCTTACCGCATCAAGAAAAAAAATGTGTATTTTCCTAACTGTCCAGCTGGAAGATAACAGTTGTATGATGAAGTATGTGGGAAAGCCCTCTATGCAGAAATGTACCATGAAATGACAAGTAGAACACCGAAGCTGGGGTGGGCTGGTTGTGATGTACCAGGAAGTGACCTCACATCAACGCTGCACTTCCTGCCAGGAGAAGTCCTAATCATTCACACACACGACAAGAGGTAAAATCGACCCCTAGCACCCCGACTCCCAGACAAATGTTTCCAGGGCCACACCAGGGGTATAAATTGAAAACCGGAACGTCTGGCAAACCCTACACACAGGGTGCGCTTGATTGTACATATGCGTCACTTTTAACGCGTTTGAATTAAAACTGTTAGCTGATACTCTCGGCATCAACATGGGATATTTCCGGCGGTATCCCAACCTCCGGCGAGTTTGGAGTCGTCGCTGTAACCGGGCCGGCCGTTGGAAGGACGCAGGTCGGCTGAAAGGACGCAGTAGTAGTATTTTTGGGGCGCCGGTCTACGCGCTACTGTAATGGACGACTACAGTAAAAAAACGGCAGCAGCGGCGTCTCCTACGCACCGATGACCTCAGCGTTTTATTAAACCGCGGCGGTTACGCACACCGCCGCCTCTCCGGTTGCACTCAGGAGCGCAAAACACTACCTGTCTGAAATTCTCTCGCGGTTTGCAATCCAGGAGGCCGCGGGCGCTGCTGCGAAGCTCGCTGTTCGTGCCGAACCGTGAAGGCCGTGCGTAGTTATTATCTCGGTACAGCAATAGCTGCCGAGAAACGGCACGCCCACCGACAGCGCGGCGGTCATGGAAACAATGCCAGCGTGACTTCACCGCCCTTCTCCGGTCTCGTTTATCTGGACTGAACGGCACAGCTGCCCTCCCTTCCGGACCGTAAGGCACACCTGGCGTCGCGATCGCCAGGCTGGCGATGATATCGGGTGAACGACGGGGGTGCCTGTGCTCGCTTTCGGCCAACGAATAGCGGCCGGGGGGGGGGGGGGTGGTATTTCGACGATGTGGCGTGCGGACTCCGGTGCTCTCGCTGTGTAAGAATGACCGTGCGGCCTTCCGTAGGGTTACAGGCGAATACTTACAGACGCTGATCAACGTGCCCGATGTGGCCTCTCCAGGGAAGAAGAGGTGGCGCACGTTTAAAAAAAAAAAAAAAAATGTTTTTCATTTATTTCTGTCACTTGTCAAAATGACTGAAAGTGATTTACTGATGAGAGTGATGTCTGGTTCTGTTTCCCTGTTCAGAACAGCCGGTCCCAACCCAGGCCCGGCCGTGACGTTCACACAGAAACACAGTCACATTCCTGTTTCCAAGGGGTGATGCAGCAGGAACACTGGCAGCTGTACCCCCCCCCCCCCCCCCCCCGCAGACCCTGGACAGCCAGCAGACAGCATTCCTCTCCTGATGTGTGCAGAGGACCACCTGCACCGCCTTCCTACGCTCAGCCATGGACTCACTCACTGGCTGCTGGTGGAGGGAGCGACCAGCTCTCTCTCTCTCTCTCTCTCTCTCTCTCTTCCTCTCTCTTTTTATCTCTTTTCCTTCACTACTCCTGTCTCTTCTTTTCTTCTGTGCTTCTCTCCCTCTTTCTCTTTCCTGCTCTTTCCCCGTCCGTTTTCTTTCCCCCCGTCTCTCACTCTTTACCTCTTTCTTTCTGTCACTACCCCTTCTTCTTCCTGTCCATCTTTTCTCTCTCTTGTTCCCTCTTTCTTTCTTCCTCTTACATCCATTTTTTTTCTCTTTCACCTCACCCCTCTTCTTTTCATCTCTCTCTCTCTCTCTCTCTCCCCCCGCTCCTTCTTCTCCTCCCCTTTTTTCCCTCCCTCCATACCTTGGATGCTAGTACGGGTCAGCTGAGCACCAAGGGCTCCAGGACGCGCCAGCGTGCAGTAGCACCGGTCCACCAGCAGAGGGGGGTGTTGGGAAGTCTCCAGGCTCCAGAATCCAGGGTGGGTTTCTTCTTCTGCCAGATGGTCATTGCGTGTCCTGACCTGAGTCACACACCTGGCCAGGCACGCGGTGTGAGCGCGGGTAGAGTCACGCCTACGCCAGGGTGGCGCGCCTCTTCGCAGAAGGGCAATTCGGCATCGGGAGGAGGGGCCTGCCTGGAGGTCAGCCTCCTCTGAGAAGCAGGTCAGGTCATCAGGGGGGCTATATTTAGGCTCTTCTCAGAAGCGCGGCATGATGGGACGTCAGACACACCCCCCCAAGCATGGGGAGAAGAGCCTGGGGTTGCTGCTAGAGCACCATTCCATAAAAAATACATTTTAAGATTTTAATGATCATTTTTATACCAAGAGCAGACTAGCCTCTGAACATATTTCTGAGCAACTTACACGCTATTGGCCACAACGGGTCTACAGATCTTCAGATCTTTGTGTCCTCACAACGCATTAAAAGAAAAGACTGAATTACCAAGACCTCACAGTGAGCCTTTGCTTTTTAATGGAACTGTCTGTTATGTGATAGTATAATAAGGCTGAACAATTCATGAAGTACTTCAGATAACAGCTTCTTGAAGTCACATGATGAAAACCAGTACAGTCATTTCTCCACAGGAGGTCAGCAAAGAGCTACAAATTGAAACCTTTCTGTTGATATAGAAAAAGAAAATCTTGCATTCTGTGTATCTTAATACCTTGTGGCTACTTTCTTGCTATTCACAGCGAGATCATATAAAAAGATGTACAAGAGAAAAAATACTTGGAGCAACTGATGACTGATGACAAACGTGCAGTAGTGCACAGACATCATGATTTAAGATGCACACAGGGACAGCAACAACCAAACGCATGCATGAATGCACACACACGCGCACACACACACACACACACAGTACATATGGCCCACAGTTTAAATTCAAGATTATGACATTTCAGCACCCCACCCCACCCCCCGCACCACCCACCGATCTTCTCCACCTGTTTATTCCAGGTCTTCCTATCCCATGACAGACAGGGGTCAATAGCCTCTCCCAGAAGGCCAGGTGTAAACCTGACTCCCTGCCCCATGCTAAACTCACTAATTACCCATGATCCACTTCTCCTGTAAATATCTTACATAAAGATATATAGCAAATAAACATCTCGAAAGAATTTAAAAAAACATGCATTTAAGTCTGGATGTTCATTTCCACTTAAATTGCTATTTTATTTTTTTCCTAGGGGGCTGCATCACATGGTCTCTGCACAACCCAAAAGAGCTCCTTGATTAATGTGCTTCAATGGGGCTTTAGCACTGTTTGGCTGAGAGAATGATTTCTCAATTACAATCTGGTTTATCTGCAGTCGTAGTATTTACTTTAATCAAGGCAAGCTAATAGGAACTATTAACACTACTTTTTCTTCTCAAAAGGCCTTTATATTAGACTATAAAACATATGACTATACAACTGTATAGAATTATGATTATTTTGAATTTGGAAAAAAAAAAAACAGATTTTACTCGACTTTGTCTTCCTTTGAAACAAAGTGAATTGGTCAATTGTGTTTTCTATATACAGTACATCCTTGTTTAACTCAAGATAAGTTGATGTATTTTCACACCTGTCCGTTTGATAGGCCTTAGGTTACAGGGTTCTGCGTGGGCACAGTTCATTCTACAGCATTTTCTGCATCAAATACTTTGTTTTTATCGATGTATGTACAAGCATACAATAGATGTTTGACTGTATAGACCTGATGAGTTTCCTTTGTTATGGAATTTTCAGATGATAAACCTCTCCCCAAACAATAACACCTAGTAAAAAATATAATCCTTGTAAAATGAGAAAAATGTGCAAAAAGAAATCACCTGATGCATGCGCTGGTAATTCCATTAATAATAAATCAATAAATCAAACCAGGGAATTTCATATAACCTAGGCTCTGTAGCCAGAGGAATTCCTTCACCACATCTACTCTATTACACCTAAAATAACTTGCCGGAAAAAAAGTCTATTCATGAGACCAGCTTCAGGTGCGTTTGGGGGAGAACACATCACACTCTCCAAGCACACCGCGTGAACGCGAAGCCCCGTCTGAAAGCCAATGCGGAAAAATGCTAACCGCTAACCGCTCCAAGACCACAGTCATCTCAGCTGCGGACTGGTGGAGTAGCACTGTGGTGCGAGCACGCCGCCGCATGCCGGCACGGCCGCCAGACACCCTGCCAAGATTAATGAAGCCTCGGGAGGCCGCGCTGCTGACAGGCGTTCTTTAAACCCCGTCACACACATTACACAGAGGCTTCCAGAACGTTAGCAAACACTCTTTTTTTTGGGGGGGGGGGGGTTTGAAAAACAGCGACGGCCACCCGCCGGATCAGCGCGGCTAATCCTTTCGCCAATGCCATTCGGTGCCTCGAGGATGTTTCACGTGTTGGTTAATTCAACGGAAAACCTTGAAATGGACGCTTGCGATGAGGGGAAAACTATAAAACCCAAACAACTGGCAAAACTTTCTCTTCCAGAGGAAGCATTTTGTCTCCAAAATTTCTGGCAAAAAAACCACTTAAAACTCAGTTCAACTGGGTGCTTAATTTATCAGTTTTGTCTTACAGCCTTGGCTCTGTCTTGCTTAAAGAAATGTCTAAAATATGGCCAAGATCCCCCACCCCACCCCTCACCCTGTAACCCAAGAGGAATGGAGACTGTGCAATGTAAAGTGTCACCATGAACACCACCACTTCATCCGATATCGTCCAACAGCTAAAAGAGGAAAATATCTATTGCGCACTGTGTGTGTGTGTGTGTGTGTGTGTGTGCGTCTGTGTGCGTCTGCACATGTGTGTGTGTGAGTGTGTGCGTACTGTACATCTATGTGTGTGTGTGTGTGTGTGTGAGAGAGTGTGCGTATACATCTGTGTGCGTGCGTGTGGTGTGTGTGTGTGAGTTAAGAGCAGACTGAGTGAATGAGTGAACAGGTGAATGAGTGAGATCTAGTGCATAACGTGTACAGCAGTGCGCATGTAAACGCATGAATGAGTGGGCGGAGTTACTGAAGGGGGTGTATACAAATGGAACATGTGATCTCTGACAGCGCCCCCTCCACATTTTTATCCCCTGTAATCACAGAGACCATATATTCTACTGTGCTGAAACCTGCACTACAGGCAACATTTTAAAAATAATAAAAATAAAATAAATAATATTTACACAGCAGCACGTTTAGTTTTTTATTTTTATTTATTTAAATACTGAAATTGATTGTTTCTGCTGGGAGGCTAAGATAACATAAGATAAGATAACAATGACGAGAGCAGGCCATTCAGCCCAACGATGCCGCCATTTTCCTGACTAAGACAGATAATACGCCGTGGTTTCCTTTTTGTTGGGGGGGGGGGATTTAGGGGGGTGCGCGGGGGTTCTGAACTCAGTTGCGGTTTTGCTTTCATTTAGTCAGCCAGAGGGAACCCCCCAGGGGGAAATCCCGGTGCTTCCCGGCGGTTCCCGGTGGTAACCACGACACTGACACCGCTGAGCCAGACCCGCCCTCGATCCGGTTCTGTCCTGATTAGCCCCACACAAGAACGGCCTGTTTCTTATACAAAAATCAGAGACTGACTGATGCTCCAGTGGGAGCTAGTTAGGGGTGGGGCTAGTTAGGAACATAATAAGAGCAGAAGAGGGGAGAGAGAGAGAGAGAGAGAGAGAGAGTGAGAGGGAGAGAGAGACCAGAGAGTGGGAGGAAGAGGCTGGACTTCATCACAGGCACACTCCTGCTGCCCAGCTCAGATCAGGGAAGATGGAGGACGTGCCCCCCCCCCCCGCCCTCCATGAAGGGCAGTTCTTAGTCAGGACACCTGATCCTGTAAGAACAGACAAATCTCCCCACCGACCCCCCTGCCCCGACCCCACTCCGGCCGTCCCATACCACAGGCCACCCACCCTCACTGCTCCCACACACACACACTCACGCCCACTGACACACTTACCCACTCACACACGCTCAACCACTCACACACTCACACCCACTCACACACACTCACTCGCTCACACACACACACACACACACACACACACGCTCACACTCACTCACACACACACTCACACATGCTCAACCACTCACACACTCACACACTTACACCTGCTCAAACACACACACACTCACACACTCACATTCACTCACACAGTCACTCCCATTCAGACACTCACACACGCACCCACTCACACACTCACTCACTCACAACCACTCACGCACTCACGCACTCACACACTCACACACTCACACACTCACACACTAAACCACTCACACCCACTCACACACTCACACACTCATTCCACTCCATTTTGCCGACGCTCTTATCCAAAGCAACATACAATACGTGCGTACCAAAGGTTGTTCACCTGCTCACACCTCCTCACACCTGCTCGAACCCGCTCACCCACGCGCACAACCCGCCAAAGTGCTTTATGACCTCACTGCACCATCATTACAGCCGACAGGGAGAAAACAAAGGCCTGTGCTGTGCTGGGGGGCCCAAACAACCAGACTAACTGAAACCAAGTGAACCTCCCCCCAAAAAGGCCATGGACTTACTGGTCACAAGGAGCCTGAACAACCACTCCCCCCCCCCCCCCAACGAACAACACATGCACACAGAACATCATTGCCCAGAGACTGGAAAATCTGCTCAACTCAACAGTTTAGTCCATTCCTAATTTAGGGCTGCTCTCAAAACCCTCCCCCTGAAGTTTATCCCTGAAAAAGATCAATAGGAAATCTGGGAAAGACCAAGCCTAAACCCACAAAAAATCAGCAAGTGGCAAAAATGTTTTTAAAAATATTTTCAAAACAAGCACAGTTCTGTATACAGTAGGTCATCCTGTCCGTGATGGTAATGCTGTCAGGGGAAGGTGCCCTGTAACCATCTCGACAGCTGAAACAGGGAAAACAGAACTCTGCTGTCCAAAATGGCCGACACAGCAAAAACGGCAAACGCAATCTAAGCGGAAAACACGCTGTCAGCGTGTACACAGACGACCAGGTGTCCTCAACCCCTTGGTCCTGAAGGGTCACAGCATCTAAAAATGTTTGGGTAGGAGCACTTCCTGGACTCGGATTGACTTTGTTTGAGGTGCTCTTTGGATGGGATACGTATAGACATCAAAATCAAAGAAAACTCCAAGGCACTCTCTTTTTTTAACAATTAAAATGCCTTTATTGTTGTGGCATGGTCATATTGAACCTTTAAAAACAAACTCCGATGCGTTTCAGCATCACACTTTCATCAGGGAGTCAAAGCATCTGCTGGCTTTGTTACCACCTTGAAATCAGTAACCAGCTCAGATCCAGGAAACCAGGTGAGGTGAGTTACCTGTGTAACAAACTGCTTTAATTGATCAAGTGAGTGCTGAGTGACAATACAAAGAAAAACAGCAGACCCAGCAGTTTTCCAAGACCTGGGTTGAGGATCTTGGACCTGGGTTGACCCTTTTTCAAGGATGGGGATAAGATCCTCAAAGAAAGGGGACCCTTAATCTTCTTCTGTATATATTTCAGAAAACACTAAAGTATGTCCCGAAATGCTTCACAACAGAGGTGCTCTCAACTCACCAGGTATAACCTGAGAGACGGTAAATTTATGAGAGGGACTTTTCAGATAATTATTTCATGGCTGAACTGGAACACATGAACTTATTGGTTTATGCCATAGTTTTTGGCAAAGATTCTTGGCACATATAACTCCATTTATTCCACTCACCTGCCCCCCCACCCAATTCAAAATATGATTTGATTGTTGAAGATGCTCTTTGAGAGGGGCATAAATATTTTGAGTCCCCGCAAATAATGAAGGACACTGCAGTTTTAGTCCTATGCAAGAGGTTACTTCTTCCCAACTCAATTTTCTTTAAACGCTGCGGTTTATTTTCTTTAAATTACTATCAGCTGTAAATTTTCTGGAAATGCTGTACCATGTTTTCTTTAAATTTTGTAGTTTTACGCTTTATGTTTATGTATTTTTAATTACTGTATGCTGTACATTTTCATTAAATGCTGTAGTGTATTTCCTTAAATGCTGTATTCTATTTTACTTAAATTCCGTGCTCTCTTTCTTTCTTGACATCAGAATTATGTGGGCCTGTTCTGTTTCATCATCAAAATGACAACAATTCATTTACAGTCAGTACTGTTGTCATATTACTTACAGTTACAGTAGCCTCATTCCACTAAGTTTTGTAAAGGACTACAGTGATTAAGCGTGTAATTAAACAGAGTAAGCTCAAAGCTGAATAAACAGTCATTACTAAACACATGGCTACCATACTTCATTTCAGCCCAAGTAATGACTGTAGCGCCTATCTCTCATTTACAATCAAAGAAACAATATTATGGGGGATTAGTGTTTTTTAGACCAAAATCTGTGCGTTGATTAGCAGGAAAATCTGCACTAGACAGTGTACTTTAAAATGTCAACCCTACCTTCTATTAAACCTGCCAGTGTGTCACATGCAGGCATCTCTCAGCCTACAAGTCAATCAAAAGTTCAATCAAAAAAAAATTACACAGATTTTGAATGGCGTCAGTTTCAGTTTCCTCATCGGAAGAACAAAATCTGACCGACGCAAAGCCTACGCACCCATAAACGTAGCCTACGGCATGCCAAACAAAATCAGAACGTGACACCTGCACTGTTCTTACAGTTAACGGGAATGATAACTTGCATCAACAGAAAAAAAAGAGAAAAAAAACTACGGTAGCCACTGGAGGACACTTTTCACTGAACACAAACACCTTGTGAAAATGTGAGTGTGTGTGCGTCAGTGTGAGAGCAGAGGTGTGTGCCACGGCAACATCCCTCTGGTTCGCAGAAATATTGGGGGGAAAAAACCCCCCCCTACCTGCGCGTCAGACGTCACGGTCCCATCTCTCCTCCCGTCGCGGACAAAAAGGTTCCACAGCCGCTGCAAGAGGAAGGAGGCCAGCAGGCACAAGCTGCCCGCTATCCAAACGTCTCTGTCTTTCAGGAGGGAGTCCATGGCGGGACGGGCCGCTCTGAGCAAGCCGGCGGCTTTCCCCACCTCACCGGTGAATTCAGATTCGGGGTGTCCCGACGACGCCGGGCTCTCTCTCTCTCTCTCTCTCTCTCTCTCGCCTCTCTCTCTCTCTCTCTGTCTCTCCCCCCTCTCTCTCTCTCTCTCTCTCTCTCTCTGTCTCTCCCCCCTCTCTCTCTCTCCCTCTCTTTCTCTCTCTCTCTCTCTGAGGGCTGAGTGTCAGCAGAGACACTGAATTACGAAAGTATGCACCCCCCCTCCTCACCCCCCCCCCCCCCACTCAAAGGGTCTACCCAGTCACACTGCACAAACCCCCCCCCCCCCCATCGCCCCCGTCACCCACCCCCCTCCCCTCACTCAAAGGTCCTGTCCAGGCACACTCCTCAACCCCCCCCCCCCCAGCACCCCCCCAGCGCTGGGACCTATAAGGAATGCTAGGCTGCCCGTGTGATGAGAAGGGGACAGGTGGCGGGGGGGGGGGGGGGGCAGGCTCGCTGTACCGCGGGGCTCGACGCCCGAAACCGTTAGCGGAGACCCGCGGTGTCCGCTGACCCTAAAGACACAGCGCCTTCGGGGGGGGGGCGCGCACGTGTGCTTCTGGGGGTTCTGAGACGCACCCCAAATCCACTGGGCTTTTCCTGGGAGTTCCGTGAGCCTGCTGACCTATTTGGAAATGGCAGGTGTAAAAAAAAAAGTTTGAATATTTTGAATATTTAAAAAAGATCAAGGATCTGAATACCAGCAACAATGTCTGGAACTAGCCGGTCATTTTGGTGTAAAAAGTTTGAATGTAGTGCAAAAACTGTAGGACTAGTTAGGGCTAGAAAAATTGGGCGGAAAGTGCAGATAATAAAAAAAATATGAAAGATATCAAGAGTGAGCCGAAGCACTAATAAAGGGACATTTGTTTTGAGAGACATCTTCCTGTCCATTTAAAAACCTGGTCAAACACCAAAATACTCATCTTGGTTGCATGTGCAGTGTGTGTGATTGTGTGTTACTGCGTATGCGTGCATGCGTGCCAGATGCTTACATGCGTGTGTGTGATTGTGTGTTAATGCGTATGCGTGCATGCGTGCCAGATGCTTACATGCGTGTGTGTGATTGTGTGTTACTGCGTATGCGTGCATGCGTGCCAGATGCTTACATGCACCTGCATGCAGATGTGCATGCTGCAGCTGATTACAGATGTGCAGGTGAGCGAGGATGAAATTAATGCGTCACGTTTTAGTATATGCTTGCCTGTGTGCAAGTGTGTGTGTGTGTGTGTGTGTGCGCGCGCGTGAGAGAGACAGGTGAAGATCTGCCCCGTGCGTGTGTGCGTGTGTGTGTGTGTGTGCGCGTGAGAGAGACAGATGAAGATCTGCCCCGTGCATATGTGTGTGTGTGTGTGCTTGCGTGTGTGTGTGTGTGAAAGAGACAGAGAGAGAGAAAGAGAGAGATAGAGAGACAGACAGGCAGCGACAGAGTGAATCTGTCCTGTGCATATTTATGTGTGCCTGTGTGTGTCTGCATGTGTGTGTGAGTGAGTGAGAGTGAGAGAAAGTGAGAGAAAGAGAATGAGAGAGAGAGAGAGAGAGAGAGGGAGAGAGAGAGAGGGAGAGGTTGTGTGTTTTTTATGGCTGGTGGGACAGATCCCTTAGCCACTCCCACCTGACATCACTGTTTGATGTCATCATTAAGCTCCGCCCCTGCAGAGCACAAAAACCACTGCCACACCCTGGGAGGCATTTGCCACTTGGTATTGGCCCGGGTACTAAATGGAAGACTAGGGGATTGTGGGGGGTATGTGGAATGGAGAGAGGGGTACGGGGGCCCCACGAGGGGGGGGGGGGTGGGGGTGGGGGGGCAGTACATGACTCCTGTCACCGATACATTAAACCCCATTTCGCGGAGCCCCAGGCATCCGAGGGCTGACAGCTTTCTGTCTAAAACGAGAGAGTGATTTATGGACCCCCCCCCACTCCCCCCCCCCCGCGCCTACTTTGTACTCAAATGAACCTGCTCAAGAGAACCGTCCCGGAGCTGAGGCACGGAGTTTAGCCAAACTCCGAGCGCCTGGGAGCGGAGCGGACCGTCGGGGTTTGCGGGTTCGAACTTCAGCCGCGGGCAAAGCACTGCAGGCCCTTTGGCCCTTACCTGCAGTCACCTGCACTGATACTGAAAACAGCTGGCTGTTTAAACTACAGAATGTGCACACACCTTGATAAACTAGTGTAACAGGACCTAAAATGGGTCACCGGGGTGTATGAGTCTGTAGTCCGCTAGGCTATGCTAAGTATGTGTAATGTGACAAGTCCATGAAAGGTGCTAAATTTCTCATTTGGGTCCCAGAATTAAAAAAAAATAATTACAAATTTGTGTCTCAGTATTACAATTTTTAAGAGCCAGTGTTTTATACAACATAAAAAACAGGCAGAGAGAACGCACAGTGACATTGGAATGGTCTTTCCAGTGCCACGCTGCCACCTAGTGCTGCAACAAAGGTACTGACATAACTCAAGGGGGAGCCACTTAAAACGAGCAAATGAAGAACAGCTAAGCATTTCCATTCCATTTGTAAGCAAAGCAACAAACAAAAACAAAAAACAACAACAACAAAAGAACACCCAAACAGAATGTGAAGCATTGACACTTTTCACAGATGTGAGAAAGTGGCCAGGTTCAGAAGGGAACGACGGAATTCCCTCTGACAGAGCGGAACACTGGCAGGGTTCTGGAGTGTTCTGGAGGGTTCCAGAGGGTTCTGGAAGTCACTGGAAGTCTCTTCTGCCAGTCGCTCTGTACTAGAGTGCCTGCTAAGAGACTGTACTGTAATGCAATGTAATGTAATGAGGTGGTATGCTAAAGAGCAAAGGGGGTACATTGGAGGTAGGGACAGGGGCTCCCACGGGAGCTTCTGGAGTATCTGGTTTTGTCGTGAACAGGCCTGTATTTAAATAGACCCGTGTTCTTGGATTACTGCTGCGAAGTGGTGGGGGGTGGGGGTGGGGGGGTTGGTGCACACGAACGTTTGCTTAGCGACAAGCACACGCTTCTTTTGTAATTGGCTCTTTCTTTTTGTAAGTACCCAATAGGATTTGGTTCCGAGAAAGCGGCTGGATCGAATGGCGTATTTATGAAAGTTAGAGATTTTCCACATTATTTGTATCCAATTGCAAGTTAAACTCTATGGCGTTAAAATAGGCTTTGCTTTTACCACTTTCCTGATGCAGAGGGGCTTGGGGGCGGAGCCCCAACTTGTTCCTCTCTGCCACTCATTGGAATGCATTCCGTGGTTGCCAAGCAGCCAGAAGCGTAACTCCACTCTTGGGTTCCAGAGTATGAAGCTCTTGTGGGCATCAGAACTCTTTGGCTAAAATCACGGGACAGTCACTCAGACTGTTAAATTAATTGAGACTTCAGCTAGAGGACACCAGCTACAGCTGTGTACATCAATTTTCATTCATTTTCTCATAAGTAAAAATATGTATTTACGCATTTGTGCAAGAATGCCGGGTGTCTACAAGATCTTACTGGATGCAAGCATCCAGTGCAACATCACCAGGCAGATTCAGTTGCTTGCATTACATAGCTTTCTAGTAAAACCCAGAATGAGTCAAACTACTACTTTACATTACATTTATTTAGCAGGCGTTTCTATCCAAAGCAATGTACAAAAGTGTAAATCATGGTCATTGGACAACTATAAAACACAGGTTCAATAAGGTAAAATACTAATTTCGTACAGCTATTTATTGCCAAGAACACAGTTGCAGTTCATGCAGTGAACATTATTCTGACCTAATTTATACTACTATGCATTGGGAGTGCTATTGCCATCCCAATGCTGTTTAGAAATCTTACACAAAGGACACACAAACATATTCATTAATACTATGTTGTATACAACAGAATTTACTGACACAGCACAATGGTTGGTGTGGTGTGGGGATGGCTGGTTTAAGCAGCCACACCTGCCCTGGGTCAAGTTAATTAGACCTGGCCAATTGGATAATTGGTTAAGAGAATTGGCCAGGCTAATTGGACCCAGGAACAGGAGTGGCTGCACCTGTGCGTAGTGAGGTAATCACTGCGCACAGGTTAAATCGGCCATCCCCACCCGCAGAAGGGGAGCTCTGTCATGACAGTTTGTAACATCTGCTCCTTTGGCTATACCATCTTGCCAAACCCTCGTAAATAAACGTGGACTTTTTGAACATCTTCTCCCTGTGTCTCTGTGCTGGAGGGCCCCGTGGAAAGCCACTTCGGTGGCCTGTGGCAGGCGTGTTTGCCACAGTTGGTCTGGGGGGTAAGCTTGAAATGACAAGCAAAGCAGATGCCTTGGTTACGTTCAGAACCAATCAGAACTGAAGGGGTTAACCCGGGAGGCCAATCAGAACTGAAGGGATTAACCCGGGAGGCCAATCAGCAAATGCCAACAGTTTCAAATGCAAATGGCCAATCAAAATAACCTTGCCACGGAGGACATAGATATAATTTGAAAACTGCATATTATTTCTCTTATCCCCTCATCCGCTTTCATCCCTTCATTCCTACCCTAAATCCACCCTTATGAAATCACATCAAGTGCACTTGCATAGTAGTTGCACTCTGTGAGCAAATTCAGTTTAGTGAAATCACACCTGCTGACAACCTGTTAATGCAAAATGGGACAAATTCACACAGTAACGCAATCAGAATAGGCATATAAATGTATAATTGGGGCAAAAGTGACTTCGTGTCACTTTTGCGGTGGCGCCACGTAGCCGGGGCGCCACCGTGTGGCCTTTTCCGTTTCTTTCGGCTTCATTTTTTCAAGAGAAAATGTCTCCCTCTAGTGGAGATGTTTGTGTACCGCGGATAATACAGGTCACTAACTTGCAAGATGGTCGTGCATCCACGTGGGGTCGCTGCACCACTATATAAAAGCCCACCCGGTTCATTTTATCGGAACATCGTTGCGTCCTTACAAAACGATACTAGACCGTTTTATTTATTCTAACTATAAACAAATACCGTTTAGATTTGCCTTCGCAGGAAATGCCGCAGAGTTGCGGCTGCCAAACTGGATGGAAATCGTGGGTCAATTGCTGGGATTGCACTGGGGCATGAGAAGAAGTAACACATGGCCTAACAAACTTTCAGCCGTATTTCATAGAAGTCCGATCAAATAGGTCACTCGATGCATTTACTGAACTAGTAATAGTATACCTGCAGTTGGTTTTACATATAAAAATTAACATTTCAGTTCCATTTTTGAACATATGGCAAAAATGGAGGGGGGGGGGGGGACGGGTTCAGGTCTATCTGGAGCTAACTCTTATTGAACTCATTTGCACTCTTATTGAAGCACTTCCTGTGACATCACAGTATCTAGCCCTCACTGACGCTCTACAGTATGGCACAGGTTAGCACTACAGGGTCAGAAACACGATGGAATGGAATCTTATTGAAGCACTTATTGTGACATCACAGCATGTAGTCCTCACTGACACTCTGCTGTACAGCATAGATTAGCACGAAGCGCTCATTGTGACATCAAAGCGCTCACTGTGACATCACAGTATGTTGCCACGGGGTCACCACGGGGTCACACACCTCCTGATGGACGCCTCCCTGCTGTTCCACGTGCTTGAGCTCCCAGAAGCACCTCATGGTCTCCACCCGCTCCAGGTAGTGGAAGAAGGCCAGCCTGCCGTGCCGGAGGCTGTTGGAGTGTGTGCGGATGGCCTTCAGCCCCACAGCCTTGCTGGATGGGGGAGAGGGGGGGCACTCGTGCTCCTGACCTGCCTCCTGGCGATCACCGGCAGGGGTCACCCCCGAAAGGTTCCCACAGCTCGCTGGCTTTTTATCCACGCTGCCATTATAATAAAAAAAAGGAAACAAACAAAAAAAATAAATAAATGACTGTAAAATTGCTGATTTGCACACAGTACTGCGCCCCCTTAAGCCTTAAAAAGCAAGTAAATAGTAAGTAAGAAAGTACATTACATTACATTACATTTATTTAGCAGACGCTTTTATCCAAAGCGACGTACAAAAGTGCATTTCATGGTCAAGTCAACCTTCTTGGCGGTGCATTTAAAAGCACCTGCCCGACTAGCACCTTCCCAAGAGAAAGATCTTCCTGTTTTGTCCAGTCAAGAAAACAATTTAAACAGCCAGTTGTTCTGTAACGTTTTAACAGACACCAACTGGCCACATACCACAAAACAAATCACCACCCCCCCCCATCAGATAAGTTAAGTTCTTGTTACTATTATTTAAGCCCCAATCGTTCCTCGCAGGATTGTTGTCACACAGAGGGCAGAAACCACGGGCGTGGCACTCTCGGGGTTTGGGGTGGGGGGGGGGGGGGGGGGGGGGCAGGGGTGCCTTCCACAGGGATAACGGCAGGTGCTGACGGGCGATGGGAGATCCGGCAGCTGCTGGGGGGGGGAGGGGGGGGTCAGAGTGGACTATTCTTACACCCTGAGAGATCAAACCAGGTTCCTTTCCTGGCTTAGGGTGAAGACGGAAAGGGGCCTGCAGCTATCAGTGTCCCAAAGAGAGTCCCGCTCCAGCCTCTTAAAAAAAAATAAAAAATGTACTTGTTCTGTCGGAGTGCCTCAGGGCTGCTGCCCCCCCCCCCCCCCCGGGGAATTCACAGGGCGTATTGTTTATGCGGAAAGAAGCGTTCCTCTTATTAACTGCAAGAGACCCTGACCGCAGACTTTCACAGCAACACACTGGTTTTTTGGGGGGTTTTGTTTTTGTTTGGGCGGGAGGGGGAGGGGGAGGGGGGGGGAGAGATCCCAAAACAGTGAAACATGAACCCCATAACAAATGTACTGTTGACAAGAATGGGACTTAGGAGACAGATGAGCTGAGCCGGGCAGATAGCACCCTGCCCGCGCCCCTGCAGAGCCGGGCTGAAAGCTGAGGCGGAGGGCGCTGTAAGTTTACACCGATTCATTTATCAGACGCATTGGGACCGGCAGCGACAGCACCACCAAACCCGCACAGCAGGGCCCGAGGAACTCCAGCAGAGTCACACACGCACACAAAATGGCCGCGAAGCAGCGGAAGAAAGAAAGGAAGAAAGAAAGGAAGAAAGGAAGTGCGCGTGTACAGAGCAGGGCTGTAAATCGCATCGCCTGTCATCGGCACCCCGTTTGGAAGACAGCCATTAGTCACGGTGAGAGAGAGTGCCAGGGCTCGGCCGGCGAGGGCAAACCAGGACACTCGGAGGACCACACCTACGGTACACTGTACTGGCTAAGCAGGCGCACACACCTGGGTGACACAACAAATCAGACCCAGGTAAATTCTCGTCCGACCGAGCGCGTGCAACAGCCAACAGACAGCGATGCCATTGGCCACCCCTCTGTGATCCAATCGTATCTGCTTGCGTGCGAGCCCTGCGCTAACAGCTGCACGCTCACGATCTGCGGCAGACCGCCCCCCCACCCCCCCTCGTTACATAAGACCTTGACAAACCAGCCTCACGACGCCGTGAGAAGCCCAGATGCCTGGTCTTGTTTTATGACTGTTGGGAGCCTCCAGACGCGTCCCAGGCTTTCCAAGTGGAGGGTCCCACAAACCTCGGGTCATCCGTGAAGCACTTAGGCTGTATTTTTAGGGGTTTTAGGCGAGCCCGATGGAATGCCACAAATGGCACGACTTCCTTTTGTGCGAAGCGATT
Source organism: Anguilla pacifica (assembly GCA_039654925.1). Lineage (NCBI taxonomy): Eukaryota > Metazoa > Chordata > Actinopteri > Anguilliformes > Anguillidae > Anguilla > Anguilla pacifica. The sequence goes on from JBDGNX010000021.1 coordinate 64,332, forward strand.
TTTTTCCCCCAGTAATCCTGCGGTTGGAAGCGCAGTCTAAAGTTAGGAGAGTGTCACGCAATCGCACACCCTCCCTCCTTCCATCCCTCCCTCTCTCCTTCTTTCCCTCCCTCCTTCCCCCTGTCCTTCCTGACTGAGAGCATTTCAGCACCACGGCGGACTCTTAGGCTATAAAAAACAGTTTAATCTGTTTTCCGTAGCCCCTGTGGTGATTCAGAAACGGTCTTTTAAGGCGAGGGCGCTGTGGTCCTGTACACAGTCAGGCGGCTGCTCAACCGTACGCGAGCGGCCTTTTCTAAATATCCTGTTTTTTTCTCTCTGGACAGGGGGGCGAGGGTGAGAGTGGCCGCGTCACGCAACATCACGCTAACATCACGCTAACGTCACGCTAACGTCACATTAACATCACGCTAACGTCACGCTAACATCATGCTAACGTCACGCTAACGTCATGCTAGCATCATGCTAACGTCACGCTAACGTCACGTTAACATCATGCTAACATCAGGCTAACGTCAAGCAACACGGGGGGGGGGGTTTCCACAGAGGGCAGAGAGGCAGCCTCAGGTGTACCCCCCCCGGCCAACCAACCCCCACCCCACCCCCTCCTTTGGGGGGAGGGTAACTGACACACACAGATGGGGTGCGGTCCTGAGGTCCTTCTCTGCAGCGGCTGGGAGGGGGGAGCGATTTGGGACGGCGGGCGGGGGCCCCCCCGAGGAATCCCGCCATTCGGAGCGCGGCGGGAGGGTTTTGAGGGCGGCCGCGTGCCAAAATCGAAAACACAAGGCACCGGCCTCGATTAAACGCTCGGGTTTCACCCCCGCTATCTTTAAACCTCTTTATTTATTATGATGATGACAACAATACAGACGTACGTTACCCTGGGCGTATACACCCTTGGCTTATACAGACTGGGATTTTTTTTGTTTTTGTTTGTTCTTTAGTTCTTCCTTTCTGTTCAGTGCAGCCTAAAACTTTACGAAAGAATTCAGGACCGGACCGTGCGCGTGTTTGTTCGCACATTTGCAGGCCTATTTTCTGACATGCAGGTGTGACTGTTATCTGGATGTGAAAGAGGGGATGTGGCAAACCAGCAGTTTATCGGAAAGCACCCAACACACCGAGAAAAAAAAAAAAACCCAACACGATGACAGGCCTCCAGTCCTGCAGGTCTATTTCCTCAAGCCCAGACACCCTGACCCCTCCAGCCTCCGACACATAAGACATACACGAGTCTCTTTTAAGCACAGCTGAGCCCCGTTTGTGCCTCCCATCGGGTTACCAGCGCTGTGGCCACTGAAGCTGCTTAATGCAAAGGCCCTCGTGTTGGTGTAAAATTACCGTTCCATTAGCATTAGCATCCCCACTGTGCAGAGTGACTGTGGGACCAGCGGGGGGGGGGGGGGTCTGTAACCGTAGAACTGCCCCCCCCCCCACCCCCACCCCGCCCCCACCTCCCCCCAAAATGCTTTTTTTCCTTTTCGTTTTTTTTTTTTTTTTTTTTTTGCCGGAAACAATGCGACGGCTATTTTTGGTAGCTAAGCAACAGATGCAGATTCGGAATGCGAGAGGCTCTTGTCTCCAGAGCTTTCGTTTTTAACGAATTTGACCCCCCGGTACAGGACCCGTGCCCACGTGCGTTCATCGCCCTGGTGGAAATCCTGGGCAGACGTGACACGCCAATGTTTCCGCTGCGGCAAAATTCTTTCTGAGAGTCATTTCCCGGAGAGTTCCTTGTTTATCTTTTTGTTTGGAATACAAAATAAATAAATGTGCTGCCCCAAAAACTCCAAAATAAGCCTCATTGAAGTTTCAGTCATCAGTATTTATAATCAATTCATCATTGTGATATACTATATTTGGCTAATAACACGAACTGCTTGTCAGAGCCCTTTTTCTGCCGTCACTGTTGTAAACAGTTAAATAAGAACCAATCGGGCCTTGTTTTGTGTGGGAAGTTGTGGTAGACAGTTTTCCCACACAGTGCCAAATGCTTCAAGCAACCATGGACCTTTACAAAACCCTTTTTTCAAATCCACTTTCGATCAAGCTCATCTGAGACTATGTACTCTCACAAGCAGCTGATGTTGGAGAAGAGAAATTTTATTTTTCACTGGTACCAAACTTGCATGGATTCGATTGGTTCTGCCGGTTCAGTGGGTCTTGTAATGTAACTAGGTCCCATTCTCCTGGTACTCATCTACAGTGTTCACATTCACAAGTTCTACCATTTCAAATACACTATACTGTATATACATACTATATGCAAACTACTGTGTATAAAACAGTACAGTGTACCCAGATGCCATTGCACACAAGAAGCTGCCCATTGTATTTTATTCTTAAAACTGACAGAATGTGAACCATGGTGTCAGTTAGCACTTACACATGCATAGTGCTGTGTATTCCCATGTGGGAAAAAGATTCAAAGCATGGCTTTTGTCCGTGAATGCGATTACTGATATGCACCTGCACACCGTACGAGTAGACTTGCGGCTTTTTTATCTGGGTGTTAGAACACGTTGCACGAAAACGGTACCAAGATGTACCTTTTAAAAAAAAAATTTTGAACAATTTTCATGTTCCGATGAAACTGTTACATTATTAGCACCTGACTATGCTGAAAAAGCTAGCAAGGAGTGTTTGACCTTTTATGGCGTGAGGTCACAAAAAACCATATGTGTCGCAAATGTTCTTAACTAAACATTCTAATGCTGATGTCACAATCACATTCTAGTGCTGATGTAACAATCACATTCTAATGCTGATGTAACAATCACATTCTAGTGCTGATGTAACAATCACATGCTAATGCTCATGTAACAATCACAACCAGCGTTTGAAAGCAATGGAGTTCTAGAAAAAACACTGGGTAAAAACCCCACTCTGCTGTGGTTTGAGCGTACGTGCACAGACAGCAGAGAGGCAGGGGTGTTAAGTGTTAACATGCAGAGTGTTAAGGAGAGGAAAACACATCACCTGGAAAGGTGAGGACAGAGCAGACTTGCCTTTGAAATTTGGGCACACTGGCAATGCTTAGCACCTTCTTCTCCTTGCCCCCCATCTCTCTCTGGGACTCTTCCCCACCTTCCGCTGTTCTGTCCGTCCGTCCGTCCGTCCGTCCGTCCTTCCTTGGGTCGAGTGAAGGGTGTTGGAGTGGGGGGGGGGGGGTAGGTTTTCCTACCCGTGCTCAGCAGGGCACTGTCAGTCAGTCCTGTGAGAGACGGCCAAGAGGCTGCAGATTTCTGGCGGGGGGTACAGGTGGTGTCCAGGGGGTGGACAGGCTGCCTCTGGGCGGGACGGCTGCGGGGGGTGACTCTGAGCACCCCGGCGTGAGGAACTGAGCGGGGAACGTGGCTCGTTATCGTGGAGCGTGTGGAATCTCAGAGATGCGTCCCTGTGTCGCTCTTCTATAGAGGGGCGGGGTGCTGGTGGTGCTGGTGGGGGGGGGGGGGGGGGGAGTAGGGCGGAGTGCTGGGTGGTGACATGGCACGCGTAGCTACACCTGGTGCTCCCTGGACTAATCATGGTGGTGATTTATAAACCAGCTGGGTTTTCATTGGCAGATCAGTGTATCACTGTGATGTTGGCTTCTTTCTCTTTTTCCTCTCTCTCTCTCTCTCTCTCTCTCTCCCTCCCCCCCCCCCCCCCTCCCCCTCTCTCATGAGGCAGCTGTTTACTGTTGGCATGGACTTAAAACCCTTGAGTCCACCTGTCCCGGTCACGCAGGTGCTTTGGATTTCAGGATAAAAGCGTTGAGCGTCATAAAGGCCTTGACTGTTCCATTAGAGTCAGGCAGGATTCTAAATTCTAAACGGTCCATATTCACAGGTCATTCCTATCCTGAGCTTCCGGGCCCAGGCAACGTTTGCCCTGCAGAACACGTTTGCTAGGCTGCAGGACCAGAGGACCCTCGCAGGGACAGCCCGGGCCAGTCGACACCCTCCCTGGGTGATGCACTGCTCCAGGGCTGTCAGCGCTGGCACAGCCTGGATGGGTCAATTCCAGACCACGGGGTGTGTCCTTTCTCCTGGCCAACACCATCCCATGAAGAAACACCACCCCCACCCCCAAACACAACATGCCTGCGTTTCATTTCCAAATAACATTCATACTGACTTACAGGACATGCTGCACCATGTCAAACTTGCAGACATTGACTGTAAACCTGTGCTTTAAATGAAAGATGGTTTTTTCCCCCCTTCAGCGAACAGCCTGGAATGTTTCCATTTAAGGCGCAGATATCCGGAGACAGGGCTTGCAAACACGGTCCAAATTAGATTTATACCACACACGTGACTGGCTTTCCAAAGCCTACGCAGCAAAGGGCTGCGTGTCTGTCCCTCCTCCCTCTCCCTTCCTTGGAATAATAAAATAATACTATAAACACTCATTAAAAAAAATAAAAACAAAACAAAACAAAAGCCCAAAAACCCAGCTCTCCGCGTTAAGAATCAGATTTCACGGGTGATCACTTGTCCGGGGTAACAGGAGCTCGACGTGCGGCTCTAAGATATCCAGGAGGTATGTGAGCAGCGTTTTATTCGCAGGTCCGTGGGAGGCCGCTGGAAACAGGTTACGGGGCACGCGGACGCCGCTTCCTTTCGTGCGTACTTCTCATTGCTCGTCTTGCTCCTTGAGTATCTGAACCGACGCCGAATAATATCCATTTCTCGCGGCAGTACGCGGTAAGTGCACGCGGCATTACTGAAGAACGCATCGTGTTGTGTATAATTAAAAAAGGGGGTAATTAAATCTTTTTTAATGTGTTGCTGCGGCGTCTCGTTGCGATCGCGTCCTTTGAGAGCATCTTCACCCATCTTTTTTTTTTTTGGCGCCATGAGAGGGAGAGAACATGTGGGCTCGCTAATTAATAACGTGACACTGCTCATTAAGCCAGCTGCACTGGGCATGCGTTAGTCACCCCCCGTTTATAGCCTCCCATTTCACCCAGGCGTCCGTCGCGTGCGCCAGTACGTGTTACTGAGGAACTGTGTTTGTGCTGAAACTCCACTCCTTCTCCACACTTTTTCGGCATTACAAGCAATGTATATTTCAAAACGTTTTTCTGTTTAGTACTAGCTCTTTTTTGTTTTTTGTTTTTTTGTTTTTTTTGCATTTCCTTGATACATTTTTAGAGAAAGAAACTTAGTGCACAAAGACCAGTAAGCTTTGGTCCAAATAGACTATAATGTATCAGGAACCTTTCACTGTCGTTCTAATGCAAAACTACGGCAGCCAGGCCACCTGTTCAGGGCAGTCTTTCTCAGGTACTGTTAACCCCTTCTCCCCCATGGCTGCGGGTTATTCAAGGTTTTGGTCATTTACCTTCACCTGGCTGCGTACCTGAAAGAAAACCCCCCATTTAACCCTTCGAAGAGTAGGTCTGTTGGAATGTTCATGCGATTGGTTGCTGCCACCCGGAATCCCAGGTAGTGGCAAACCATTGGCCAATCATGTTGCCAAGAGACAGGGTGAGCCCCGCCCCATTCCCTTACCCCACGGCAACTCTTCTGCTCAATTGGGGTAGGTGGGGGGGCACCCTTGAGCCTTCAGAAAATGTCCAGCTGTGAAATCGATTGCTTGCACAAAATATATATATGTATACATATATATAAACACTGTAAGTCGCCGTGGTGACACTGTTGGGATTCCCTTACCAGCGGGTGTCAAGTGTCCCCTATAATGGCCTGGCTCTGAAAAACCTCGCTGGTCACATCGTGCACACATGGCAGGATCTGAGGCGTGGGAGCGATCTGAGGCGTGGGAGTGTACGCTGAGGTGTGAAAATGCCCTGCGTTGAGGGGGGGGGTGGGGGGGAGGTGGCGGGAGTGGTGGTGGGGGGGGGGTGGGGGTTGGCGGGAGTGGTGGTGGGGGGGTGGGGGTTGGCGGGAGTGGTGGTGGGGGGGGGTTGGCGGGAGTCAGGGGTGGCTGGCTGTACTGATGCTGTCGGGGTGTAATAGAAGAAAACTACTCTGGGTCCGTTCAGGGGGCACTCAGAGATTCAGATTTACTTGTTGGGGGGCAGGAGGGGGTGTCATGGGATATGTGTTTGGCAGCCTACCCCTCCATAATGCTTATTGGAGAGCGCCAGACAAAACTGCCCCCGACCCCCCCTGGTGACAGCCTCTCCCCAAGGGGAACGATCAGTGACAGCAGCTGGGCTCCCATGGGGAACAATCTGCCAATCTGGCATCTCCGGGTCTACTACCCACGCTGTCCACCTTGAACCCCGACAGTCACAGGCTGTTTTATTGACCCCCCCCTCCCCCCTCCCCCAGCCCCCCTCCCTCTTAAAACCACTGCCTCCCCAACCCCCCCCCCCCCACCCCCACTCACACCTTCAACAGCTCATCTCCTCCATTCTGATATCGTCCTGATTCCATCATCAAAAGACCCTTTGATCAAGATGGCCGGTGCTGTCTATTCACCCAGAACGAACTTCCATAATCACTTTTTTTTTTTTAAACAATTTTTGTCACTTTTTTTTGTCATCTTACACCTTAATGGGTTAAAAAGGAGAGGCTAAAAAGGGCCTGGTCACCTAATTTGGGAGGGTTTTTGTGACAAGGAGTAACAATGGCGTCGTACTATGGACTATAGAGGCGGAGTGGCCTTAGCGTGATCCACCCGGGTTCTGGTTAAGCGTTGTCATGGTGACTCAATGCTAGGAGCGAAGGCAGTTAGATTAGATTAGCGTGTCAGTGGCCGGCTGCCGGCCGGCTGTTCCAGAGAGCAGGAGCTCCGCCCTTTTTGCTCTGTTGTGCTGTTGGGACGAGTGGTTATGGGACAGGGGGTTCCCATTGTTTGTCAGATGCGCCCCCCCCCGCCGCCACCGGGACTCCAAGTGGGGCCCCAACAGAGTCTCTCCAGGAGCCACCTGCCACGCCCAGACCGCCCCCCCCCCCCATCTCCCCCATTGGGACGTTTGTGGGGGGGGGGGGGGCAGTCTGGGCGTGGCAGGGGGGTCCAGCTGTCACCTCATTCCCGCCAGCTCATTTGGGGCGCAGCGCTGGGATTGAGCTGCCGGCTTTGCTAATGTTTGTTTTGGACTGCCACTGGAGTCAAATGGGGGGGGGGGGGGGGGTTGGGGAGAGGGGTGGGGGGGACTAAGGGAGAATCCGACCATCCGAAATATAAATTTAAACACGGCACGGGGGGCAGGCGAGCAGCACCGTGGAGTGAGACGGGACGGGACGGCCCGGCGATCCCAAAAACGACAGCGGGGACGGTGTTGGGGCTCAGGTGAAAATGGACACCTGCTAAGCAGGATGGCAGTGGCACCAGGTGCTGAGGCGGACTTCCTGTCCCAGGGATCTCAGGTTCAGCGCTAATCCCCGAACAGGTGGCCACAGATCATACAGTAAACCGAACGGCTTCACTACGCCAATAAAAAAAATTCAAAAGTTGAGTAACCTGCCATACTGTCGTGGAATATCTGTATCACTCTGGGGCATATTCAGAACCCACTGCGTCTCTCTATTAGTCTGAGCTGTCGTCCCGTGAAATTTGGGAGTGGGTAACCTGGAGCGGTGCCGGTTATCAGCCCGGGGGGGGGAGGTACGAGTTTCCCTGGCTTTGTGAGGGAGAGAGATCAGAAAGGGGGAGGCTCTTCTTCCCAGACCCCTGCCTCTGCCTCTCAGAGTGCACGTCGGCTCCGCCCGCGTTGCCCCTCTCGCTGTATTTTTTTGGGAAGGCGCCAGAGAGCACACGGCCTTCCCGGGGACAGAATGTTCCCATCGCAGCTGGCTTCAAAGCCTGGGGGGGGGGGGAGTCATGTTCAAGTGTCTCTCGGACAGATCGCTCATTGTCCTGGACCAGCTGGAGACCCAGCGGAGGCTGGCCTTAAACAAACAGCCTGTTAGGTAACTGGAATTTTTAGTGGAGCTTTAGCTTGTGAGTCCGGCTGTCCCGTCTCCACACCACAGAATTCCGCCAAAGGTGACGACTACCTTTACTGTAAGGATGACTAACGGCGCAAGAGCCCAGCATGAGGCAACGGCTGAGAAGATGAAGTCTGTTTTGCTCCCTGACCCTGCGTCATCATATAAGGGAAGGAGCAGCGTGGCTGTGCCAATGCTGCCCCCTACTGGCTGGGATGCCTCCTGGTGCAGTACACAGGACATTGATTTTGGAGAAACAGCTCTCTCTCTCTCTCTCTCTCTCTCTCTGATCTGAATATCAGGAAATGACACACTCAAAGTAAATCTATGTAAAAGAGGCCTTAGTATTTGAATTGCTCATGAAACCATGAGGCTCCTGGCTGCCCCCCTGCCCGCTGCCCCCCTCCCCCCTCCCCCAGGGTGGGTACTTTTTACAAGTCGGGTTCGGTTTCAACGGTTAAACCCAGCAGCCATGATGCAGGTCTCAGGTCACCAGTGGTTTCCCGCTCTTTTACGGGGATACCAAGGCGGGACACTGGGTGCTTTCCGTTGGCCGGTGGCAGTTAAAGAATAAAGTTATATTAAAGGCACTGACTGTGCGAGGTCTATTCCTGTTCAAACCTCCATTTTACTGAAGCTCTATTGGGGAAGGCAGGTGGGCTCTATTGGGGATGCCAGGTGAGCTCTATTGGGGATGCCAGGTGGGCTCTATTGGGGAAGGCAGGTGAGCTCTATTGGGGAAGGCAGGTGGGCTCTATTGGGGATGCCAGGTGGGCTCTATTGGGGATGCCATGTGGGCTCTATTGGGGAAGGCAGGTGAGCTCTATTGGGGAAGGCAGCTGGGCTCTATTGGGGAAGGCAGGTGGGCTCTATTGGGGAAGGCAGGTGAGCTCTATTGGGGAAGGTAGGTGGGCTCTATTGGGGAAGGCAGGTGAGCTCTATTGGGGAAGGCAGGTGAGCTCTATTGGGGATGCCAGGTGAGCTCTATTGGGAAAGGCAGGTGGGCTCTATTGGGGAAGGCAGATGGGCTCTATTGGGGAAGGCAGGTGGGCTCTATTGGGGATGCCAGGTGAGCTCTATTGGGGAAGGCAGGTGGGCTCTATTGGGGATGCCAGGTGAGCTCTATTGGGATGGCAACTTTGTCAACAGCTAAGGGGCGTGGCTACAGTAGAAGTCGATTAGGAAAAAAAAATCTCGCTAGTGAAGTAGCATACGTCAATGCGGTCTGATTTTTTAAATGTAAAAAAAATAGATTAATTTGGCTATATCTGTTTTTTTTTTGACAGGTTGGGCTTGCACGTTCATCCTTTTTAGAGAATAACCAGCCATGGACAGTCTCGGCAGTGCCAACACGACGTTCGCTCTGGATCTCTTCCGAACTCTGAGCGACGTCGCCGGCGAGAGCAGAAACGTCTTCTTCTCGCCGCTGAGCGTCTCCTCGGCCCTGGCCATGGTCTACCTGGGGGCGAAAGGACGCACGGCCGATCAAATGGCAAAGGTAGGCCACCGCCACGTTGGGTAGTTGGGTTGGCTCGGGCCTCCGCGGACTTCATCGTTTGAATGACTCGACTGCTCGCCTCACACGCGCAGTGGCGTCGTGCGCAAACATCGGCCCCAGATGCGCCGGCGTCGATCCAGCAGTTCGTTTGGGGTTATGTGTGGTTAGTTTAGGGCTGCTCTTCGTCTCTGTAGCTACTGTAGCCTATGCTTGGCAGGCTGTACATCTCGTCTCTTTACCTAATACCGTATAATAAAAGTGCACGGTTCTATAGCCCATCTTCTTTTTAACCAAGACGGTGGTTCATGCAGCACATTCTTCAGTTGAGGTCTGTCGGCAAATATCCTTTATTGCTACTGAGATCTCATTTTGTTGGTTTATTTAATATTTCATTTAAACAGATCGACAGACCCATTTGTCTTTTACCTCTCTAATCCCCCCTCTCTCTTTCCCTCCATCTCCTTCTCAGGTTCTTTGTTTCAATAAAGCCCAGAATGTTCATGCAGATTTCCAGGCTCTCAGCGCTGACATCAACAAACCTGCCGCCTCTTACCTCCTGAAAGCCGCCAACCGTCTCTATGGAGAAAAGACCTTCAACTTCCTCCCGGTGAGGTCCACTTCCACTACATAGTTTGCCTTTCTCTTTTATCTGGAAATCCCTCTTTCTTGCCCATTGCCTACCCTAGAAAAGCTGTTACTGTAACTGTTGGTGGCTGATTGGGTTTGGAACTCTGTTGTAGGAGTTCTTAGAATCCACACAGAAGTTCTACAGTGCAGATCTGGTGCCCATGGATTTCATTGGTGCCTCAGAAGAGTCACGGAAACAGATTAACCAATGGGTGGAGGAGCAGACAGAAAGTAAGACCCCAGAACAGATTATGAGAAACATCGACCACTTCTGGCAGCACTGTTTCTTAAATCCAGAGCGTGCCATGTTCCGTCCTTCAGATTCTTCTGTGTTACACCCCCAGGTAAAATCAAAGACCTTCTGACACCAGGAACGGTTACTCCTATGACAAGGCTGGCTCTTGTGAACGCCATCTACTTCAAAGGGATCTGGATGCACAAGTTTGACGGAACGCGGACCAAAGAAATGCCCTTTAAAATCAGTCGAGTGAGTTTTCTTGCAAATGCCTTTGATAAAATATTTAGTGTTCTGAGCGCAATGGGCATATGCAGGGTCGCAGTAAGCACGGTGAGTTGGGACCTCCCACCTGAAAATGATGCATAAAAATTAAATCATTAAATTGTGTGTGCAGCAAGATATGCCACTGGTCAGGGTAAGTCCCTCAAAAGGTGATGATGTCTTTCTGGTTAGGGAGCTGAACATGGAACCAAAAAGTTAAGATCATTCATCGGGGACCTGGCCATGAAATAAGATGGAGATTTTTTTGGAGAGAAACTGGGAATGGGAGGAAGTTGTCGTATTTTTGCATTCATTCAAAAAGTAAATGTAAAACCAGACCTGTTTCCACAAAGTTAACGGCCATTTTGCTGGAGAAAGGGAGGAGAAACGTTATTTAAAATGGCGTTTATAAAATCTGATGAGTTGATTGATTCCTTTTGTCCTCCACTTGTGCCAGTTTAATAGCAAACCAGTGCAGATGATGTTCCAGAACGACATGTACCCGTACAAGTACATCCCAAAATACAAACTGCAAGTCCTTGAGATTCCCTACCTGGAGGACGAGCTGAGCATGTTTATTCTCCTGCCCAAGTTATCCATCTTTGGCAATGCACTCAAAAAGGTAACAGCTTACCTGGGGTAATTTATGACACATAACTTACTTTTTTTTAATTGACAAGAAAAGGAAATGTAATTACCAAATCCAGATGCTACCACATTGAAATGTACAACGTTGATGCATATCAACACCCCCCCGACCCACCCCCCACCCCCCCTCCCCCCCTCCCCCCTCTGCACACACCAGCTTGAGAAGGAGCTCACTCTGGAGAAGATTGACAGCTGGACAGACAGGGAAAACATGGAAAGAGGCACAGATATCTGGGTTCGCCTGCCCAGATTCAAGCTGGAGGAGCATTACGAGCTGAACACACCCCTGGGGCGCCTGGGCATGAGCGACGTTTTCGACGCCGGGCGGGCGGACCTGACCGGGATGAACGGGCAGGGGGGGCCCTACCTCTCCGCCATGGTCCACAGGGCGTTCGTGGAGGTGAACGAGGAGGGCACGGAGGCGGCGGTAGCTAACACAGATTATGTGACGTATTGCCTTTTCCAGCAGGGGAAGAGATTCAACGCCGATCACCCCTTCCTCTTCTTCATCCGGCACAACCAGTCCCGCAGCATCCTCTTCCTCGGGAGATTCTGTTCCCCGTGAAAAAAGGAGAACCTAACACCTGGATGCAGTATTTTTTTAAGACAAGGCAAAAAGGAAAAATCGTTGGTTTGAATCTGGGCAGAACGCATAATCTGTGTCCTGGATGTGTTCGAGATCTGAATTGTGTTTCAGTCTTAGTATAGTTCATTTGCTTTAGCGCTTAATGACATTACATATATACGCGCTGACCGGTCCGGGAATGTTATTGCCCCGGTCTGGCGCTGTTACTCATATGAATGGTCTCCTACAGTGCTAAATGAGCGTAATGGTAGCCTCACCTCCCTAGCCCTGGAGCAACTCTGTCAGATTCCAGGTGCCCTTCTGTTCACTTCCGTTCAGTTTTATTTGTGTAGTGCTTTTAACGGAGACTCTCACAAGTGCTTTGCAGTGGAGACTGGAGATACACAAGGACATTGGGCAAAAAAAAACAAAAAAAAAAAACCAGGCCTGAACCCACAAAAACAAAATCAGCAAGTGGGAAGAAAAACACTCAAACTTTGCAACTTTGCAGAAGGAACCTAGCTATAGAGAGGGACCCCTGTGTGTGGTCGGGGGGAGTTAAATTAGCTGGCAAAATTGGCAGTCCAAGCATAGAGTCCAGAGTAGGTTATTATGCAATTCAGAGGACTGTGGTGATGCATGCAGTGGTGTCACTAGGGTTGGTGACACCCGGTACGGTCGACCATTGGTGTCACCCGATGTTGTCGACGGGGGTGGGGGGGGGGCGGGTGCTGTTCGAAGTTGTCGATGGTGGGGGGCAAGGAATTGCGTGGAATGCATTCAAATGACAAAGCGCTTCTCGTCACATTCATACCGTTAATTAAATCAACCGGCAGTTAGCAACCGGCAGAAATTAGCTGTTTCCAGTAATTTGGTGTCACCCCCCTCTGATGGTGCCACCCGGTCCGGTCCGCACCCCCCTAGTGACACCTCTGGGTGCGTCTAGGCCTCCAGCCTAAAGAAGTAAGTTTTGAGACTGTGTGTAATAGACAGAGAGTGTTTCTGAAGCCCAAAATGTGCAAAGGAAGATTATTCCATAAGACAGGAGCTCTGTAAGAGAAGGCTTTGCCTCCTATTGCAATTTTACATATATTTGGAATTTCCGAATAGCCTTGTGAGCGAAACAATATTGGGTAGTGATGTCCAGGATGTATGTGCCATTTACAACTGTGTGTCAAACAGACTAAAAGTCAAATATCTCCAGTGTATTATACTGTATTAGCAACCCTGGAGAAACAGAAGTGTTCCAAGTGCCTTTCACCGGGTTTGATCAAAGCGAATGCAGAACAAGTGTAAACCCCATATCAGCAATGTGATATGGCGTATGGAGCACATGACCAGTCTGTGTTCCCACGACCCTTCTGACTCAGTTTTTACAAATGTGCGGAGGAGTCAGATTTGTACAGTCACGCAGTCTGTTGACGCCGCGCGCTAAAACAGAGCACGCGCTGAATCTGCGGCTCGCTCCATGCCGTGCTCCCAACATTAGGCAAGAAAACTGCCGCTCCAAAGCCATGACGCCTTTTCATTTGCGCATGCTAGTGCACTATAGTGTACTGTTGCAATGGTAAAATGAGGGAAAATGCAATTGTTCAACACAGACCAGTCGGATTTCGATCACATGAAGTGCCCTACCATTTTCTCGCCATCTAACGGGCTAATTACGAAGGCATTGGCACACTTTTGTTTTTTGTGAATGTTTAATTTCGTATGTGGTTGTTCTATATAAGTATGTACACTTAACGCAATGCAAAACATGTGCTGATGAGCCTGTCTCTGTTTAAAGTTTTATTTTAATGTCTCTCCCAGGAGGGATATAGTTCCGGTGAGGTGTTTTGTTGAAGTGAATTGAGCAGGCTTTGTGCAAATGCGCACTCCGTTGTTTCTGTACAATCGCCGAAGAGCACGTGCTGCGTGTTTGGCTCTAGCCGTGCTGTGCTCGTGGAAAAAAAACCTTTTATATTGAGGCTAAGCCCGCATCCTTGCTGAGTGATGTCATCCCAGCAAAACAGATATAAAAGGTTCTCGCAGTGTAGCCTCCGTGTAGTGGTAATGTCATAGCGTTCACAAAACATTCCAGTAACATTGTAAGAACAATTCTGTGTTTTGCTGAGATTCTGTCTGACTCTACAAGGCAATGAGAACATCCAAGGGGGTTCAGCTGTGGATTGCTTTTTTTTCTTTCTTTACCATATACCAATGCTGAATGTTAAAGTTGTTTCTTCAATCTAAATGGGTACTGAATATTCAATATCCTTTCCTTAACGTTGAATTTATTTATTTGGTATAAAGAAGGGAGTTGGTAATTGACGACCGATAAATCAAAATGTGCATGGGACATTTTGGACTGCAACAACATTTAATAGGTAATTTTTGCTTTGGTGTTGCTATTGCTACATCTTGGTATCATTGGTGAGTACACACCCCAAATGTGTTTTAGGAAGTTGTATGTAATTAAGGATTGTTTACGTAAGCACGCATTTGCATTGAATAATCCATTAATGTAACAGGTACTTGTACATCCCAACACACAAACACACATATGTAGGTACTTGGATCTTGTTATGCTTTTGCTCACTGAATAAAATTCTCAGTTTGCAGGTTTGTTCAGAACGATGACAGTTCTTCACGGAACCTTGGCATCAGTTGGACTTTATGGTCTCGCCGACAGCAGTTTTAGGTTTAAAATTTAATTTTCATGACAGATAAACTGCATTAGCCATAAATATGTTAAGCATATAACTGGCACTTGTTAGACCTAGCATATTGGATATTATGTTTGTGAAATGTTTGACCTTGTTATATGCACCTTTCATGATTGTGGACTTTGAAACATACTCTTGTGCAACTATTAAAACTGTAACTTTGGTGCAAACATTGGGAGGGGCACTTATGTGTAGAGTCTATAAAATGAAAATTAAATCAGTGCAGACTAAAGAACTAGATTCTTTCTCTATGCAAGATTAACATTTCTGCTTTCTCACAAATTGAATGGAATTCATTAATTCAATTCAAATTTCAATTACATAAACAACTCTGTGGACCACACTAACAGGACTGTTGGGATTTCTTCCATTTATTTTCAGGTCTACTTTAATGTACTACTGCAGCTCTTTTCATTATAATACTGATCCATACAAAGGAGAGCTGATATCTCTCTAAAATTAAAAACATTTGTGCACTTGTTTTTTCTCAGTGAAACTTAAGTGCATTCATGAGCTATCATACCAAAAATGATATTGTTGTATGAGGTCACTTATTACTCCTTAAGTTATATAGTTACTGCAAAATACAAACCACATTGCTTCCCACCATATTGTCATACATCAGCTTTATAACACTTTAAGGCCTGTATAAAAAGTGCATGCCCCCGCCAAGGCGTAACTTGGCGGGATGGCATACCTGCCATCCCAATATACTGTATTTTCTTGGAAGTCAGCGCGTCACCTATAGGCCTACTTATTGTTTTGAAGGTTTCTACACCTTTGACATTATTTTCATTAAAGGGCGTGTTCGATTGCTGTTATTAAAAGGTGTAGTCGATACAACCTTTGCCCCGTTACCGCTGTTCAGTGATAGGCTACACACACCTTGCTTAAACACACGTAGTCTTTGTCTGACTGCGCAGAGGAACTGGGCCACTGCGCTGTAGGTAAGTATGGATGTACAGGCTAAAGTAGGCCTACGGTATCGTGTCAGTTATTGATATTTCATTCAACAAGTTTTCTTTTAATTTTCTAATTAATAAATGCATATTGTATAGCCGTGTGGGAGCTGACTGTTTCGGTGGCTTG
The DNA here is from genome assembly GCA_039654925.1 of Anguilla pacifica. NCBI lineage: Eukaryota > Metazoa > Chordata > Actinopteri > Anguilliformes > Anguillidae > Anguilla > Anguilla pacifica. The sequence goes on from JBDGNX010000021.1 coordinate 79,849, forward strand.
TTTAGCTTAGTTGTTGCATTTTCTCAGACACTTTTATGCAATGTGTTTCCCGTCATTTTTTCTCCACAGTAGGATTGCGCTATTGCTCAGTCATTCAGACTTATTTCTTTTTTTGTTTGTTTTTTGTTTGCTGCATATTAATATAAGGTTCAACATTTCTGTTAAAAGGGGTTTTGCTCTTTTGGCTTATTGACATACAGATGCGTGGGTGAAGTAAAAATTGTATGGCTATTTTGTATTGTTTTTCATTTTCGTTTGTTAAGCACCACGCGCGAACGAGCCGACGGTTGCTCGCAAATGGTAGCCTATGCTTATTATTTTCTCAGTGCATCTTCTAATGTTTAGTACGTCGAAACACATAAATTATTCAGGAGTAATCAGACATGCCAAGGTGTACAGATTTTATTTATTTTTAGAATATTTTACACGGAAGAACGCTCCTTGCGCAGTAGCATACTTTCATTTTCGCTGATATGACTCGTGCCGTGATTCCTATAGAACGTTTTAGTAATTTTCTTTTTGCTTTTGAAGCAATAATGATAATGTGTGGATCAAAGTTCTGAGCCCAAATATAATTTAGTTAAGTGTAGTTTTTAATCATCTGTCGTAAAAGTGGTTTGGCCGGGAAAAATACGTGCAAAAAAATGCTTTTTCCCACTTGCCACAGGCTGCGCAGTAACAAAAAAATTATTTCGTTGAACAAGAACTGCAAAGATTTTTTTGGCTTGTGAATGTTAATCTGTAGGCTAAATGCAAATTACCTGTGTCAGTGTGGTTTGATTTGTATTTAATTTTAATGCAGCTAAATGTGGTTTGATTTGGCTACATTGTCTGTATGTGTGTTTTTCGACAGGGTGGGCTCTTGCACGTTTATACTCTGTTTTTAGAAAATAACCAGCCATGGACAGTCTAGGCAGTGCCAACACGACGTTCGCTTTGGATCTCTTTCGAACTCTGAGTGATGCCGGCGCGTGCGGAAACGTATTCTTCTCACCGCTGAGCATCTCTTCGGCTCTGGCCATGGTCTGTCTGGGGGCGAAAGGAAACACGGCCGTTCAAATGGCAAAGGTAGGCCACGTGAGAAGTGGGTTGGCCGGGCTGCCGTAGAGTTCATTACTTGATTGACTTAAGGTTGCTTTGCTTTACGTAAGGTTGCTTTGCTTTGCACGCGCAATAGCATTGCGCGAATGTTTCAGAAACGTTGCCAGAATAGTCAAGGTCGGCGCACGTGAGCAGCGTTTGGTTTCGCCTCACCCACAGTCTGCGTCTCCATGAGCTTAGTGTAGCCAGTAAGGCGGGCTGGATGACCTATCCGTCTGTTTACCAAAGGAGCGCGCGGATGCGTCACCGTCAGGTTTATCTTTTTAACGAGTGCAGTCATGCGTACGGACGCACAATGCCTGCATTTTTCCAGCTGAGGTGTGTAGAGGTAACTCATTGTTCCAAGGAATATAGCCTTGTAGTTGCACAAGGACCTTTATAATGTTGTGTGGGTGCTTTTTCCAGCTACCACTTGAGCTGAACTGCACATAACCAAACTGACCACTGCTCTGTACAGGGCCCTGAAATAGTCATGAATTCCGACATCTCAGATTTACCCCTGTACTACCCGTTGATATCTCATTATGTTGGTTTACTGAATATAAATGTGGACAGTTGCACAGACCCATTTGTTATCTCTCTCTCTCTTTCCCTCCATCTCCTCTCCCTCTCTCTCTCTTTCCCTCCATCTCCTCTCCCTCTCTCTCTCTTTCCCTCCATCTCCTCCCCCTCTCTCTCTCTTTCACTCCATCTCCTCTCCCTCTCTCTCTCTTTCCCTCCATCTCCTCTCCCTCTCTCTCTCTTTCCCTCCATCTCCTTCTCAGGTTCTTTGTTTCAATAAAGCCCAGAATGTTCACGCAGATTTCCAGGCTCTCAGCGCTGACATCAACAAACCTGCCGCCTCTTACCTCCTGAAACTCGCCAACCGTCTCTATGGAGAAAAGACCTTCAGCTTCCTCCCGGTGAGGTCCACTTCCACTACACAGTTTGCCTTTCTCTTTTAGCTGGAAATCCCTCTTTCTTGCCCATTGCCTACCCTAGAAAAGCTGTTACTGTAACTGTTGGTGGCTGATTGGGTTTGGAACTCTGTTGTAGGAGTTCTTAGAATCCACACAGAAGTTCTACAGTGCAGATCTGGTGCCCTTGGATTTCATTGGTGCCTCAGAAGAGTCACGGAAGCAGATTAACCAATGGGTGGAGGAGCAGACAGAAAGTAAGACCCCAGAACAGATTATGAGAAACATCGACCACTTCTGGCAGCACTGTTTCTTAAATCCAGAGCGTGCCATGTTCCGTCCTTCAGATTCTTCTGTGTTACACCCCCAGGTAAAATCAAAGACCTTCTGAAACCAGGAACGGTTACTCCTATGACAAGGTTGGCTCTTGTGAACGCCATCTACTTCAAAGGGAGCTGGATGCACAAGTTTGATGAAAAGCAGACCCAAGAAATGCCCTTTAAAATCAATCAAGTGAGTTTTCTTGCAAATGCCCTAAGTAAAATGTGTTGTGGTCTGAGTGAAATATGAATATATAGGATCACGATGAAGTAGGGTCCTCCTTTCTGAAAATTGTGCGTTAAAAATAATATGATTTAAATTGTGTGTGTGCAGTGGGAGATGTGTTTTGGAAGCCACTAGTTAGGATTAGTTAGGCAGTGCTAGACTGAGGGCGAAAATACCACAACTGTTGTTTTTTTACGTTCATTAAAAAACGGAAATGCAAAACGAGACTTGCTTGCACCAAGTTGAAGGCCCTCCTGTCGGGAGGAAAGGAGGGAGAAAAACTCGATTTAAAATGGCTTTTATTAAATGAACACATCTGATAAATCCCCTTGATCCTTTTTTCCTTTTTGTTTCTCCTTCCTCTTGTGGTACCAGAACGAGAGTAAACCGGTGCAGATGATGTTCCAGATGAAGAAGTTCCCCTTCAACTACGTCCCCGAATACAAGCTGCGAGTCCTCGAGCTTCCGTACCAGGGGCAGGAGCTGAGCATGTTTGTTCTGCTCCCGGAGGAGTGCCCGGATGGCAGTGCTCTCAAAACGGTAGCGTGCTCTTGGTGTTGTTGGACAGGTGACCACTAGGTGGCACACTTTTTAGGTGTGAAGCACCTCGCGGACATCGGGAGTTCATCCCAGTCACTTATTTCATGCGTCCTTGTCTCCGGGGTCCTCGCCTGACCTGGAAACCGATCGAGGTTCGCCACCGTGAAGGAGCTCAGAGGCTCCCGAAGGATGCCTCAGCAAGTGAACGCGAGTGTATCAGTAGTGAATCTACAGACAATATATTTTTTTATAAAAAAAAAAATTTTTTTAAATATTGAGGTACTTCATAATATTTATGGGCAAATATACAAATAATTACCGCTTTCAGATATTGAAGTGTATTCTTTTATGAAGAAAATGTTTTCAAATCACTTCACGTATTTACAATATGTTGTGGCGTGTCCTGATTGCTCAATGGTTAAGATGATGGACTTCACCCACCCCCCCCCCCCTTCTCTCTCCGCACACACCAGCTGGAGAAGGAGCTCACTCTGGAGAAGATTGACAGCTGGACGTGCAGGAGCAACATGAGCACCAATGCAGAGGTCAGGGTTCACCTGCCCAGGTTCAAGCTGGAGGAGGACTACGAGCTGAACACACCCCTGGGGCGCCTGGGCATGAGCGACGTTTTCGACGTCGGGCGGGCGGACCTGACCGGGATGAACGGGCAGGGGGGGCTCTACCTCTCCGCCGTGTTCCACAAGGCGTTCGTGGAGGTGAACGAGGAGGGCACGGAGGCGGCGGCGGCCACGGCGGGCATGGTCAGCTTCTGCATGCTGCTGGAGGAGAACTTCACCGCCGATCACCCCTTCCTCTTCTTCATCCGCCACAACCAGTCCCGCAGCATCCTCTTCCTCGGGAGATTTTCCTCTCCGTAAAAAAAATTTAATCGGATTGGTGTGTGTTTGTAGCCCAATTTTTGACCGAATACCTCAGTATCGATATTGTGGGGATGACTATTGGTACTTTCACAAAATTACACTATGAGATTTTTGATAAATAATCATCAATAATGCCTGTGTAATAACTAAGTGGGTAAAGGCAAATAATAGAACAGCTAGAACAGTCAGGTAGGCTCAGAAAATTGCATCACTTTACTGTAATGCTGCCTTTAAAACCAGGAAAAGACAACACTTATGCCATATCACGATATTACGATATACAAAATCCCAGACAATATGTAGTCTCATATCACGATATCGATGTAATATCGATATATTGCCCAGCCCTACTGTCCGTGTGATTCTAGTTGGCAGACCTGCCTTATGGGACCTAAATTGAGGCAAGCTTTTGAATCATTCTTCTGTGGCACCCTTCTGTGGTTTTCAGTATGGAAATCCCACCAATAAAACCATATACAATAAGAGGACTGCTAGCTGTCCTGTAGTACTGTGTGGACTGTGATGGGTAAATTGCTCGCTGGCTTGCAGTCGAGTGGATGCACATTTCAGCTGTAGGTTGTGTGTGAATGTGGCAAAACAGCTTGAAAAAATATATGTGTGTGTGTGTGTACAGACACACACACTCACGGGGCTCAAACGTAAATCTAAATTTAGTTACGCTGGACCGAACTCAGCCTTCGTAAAATAGGAATTGAAAATTTTTCTCAATTCTCCAAAAGCTGAGAGGAGAGAAGGCTATGAAACAAACCATTTACAATCTGTCAAAAATATATATTTACCAGAAGAATAAGAGGCATGTTTGACACATCAAGCATTTAAACTTTATTTTCCACTGATTTATTGATCGCCTTTTAGGGCATGACATGTGGTCTTCGGAGGGAAAACTGCAGGTGTTACTGTCATGGAACCTCAGTTGTAGAGCATTGTCTAAAAAGACAAGAAACAGCTGTGATTTTTCTGGTTATGTCAGTAAGGTATTAATAAAATTAGTTACTACTCGTGTCTTTCGGGTTATGTCATGACAAGAAAATAAGGTACTGCTCATGTCTGTCAGGTTATGTCACAACAAGAAAATAGGGTACTACACATGTCTTTCAGGTTATGTCATGACAAGAAAATAAGGTACTACTCGTGTCTTTCAGGTTATGTCACGACAAGAAAATAAGGTACTACTCGTGTCTTTCAGGTTATGTCACGACAAGAAAATAAGGTACTACACATGTCCAGTGTATAAATACAGCTTGGGGTGGCAGATCCACCCAGTTGAGGGGTCTGCTGAGCAAACACCATGCCAGTACAGCTCCTAGAGCTGCTCAGGGTTTCACCAGGTTGTCTCAGAAAGCGTTAGCAGCTTAGCACACTGCTAGCAGGTGTATAGAGGGGCCTTGGGTAATGGGGGGAGGGGAGGGGGGGGTGCGACTCACGTCACTGATCCACTGGGTGAAGGATGACGTGCGGGTGAAGACGGTGGGCTTCTGGATGGTGTTGCAGCCGCGGGACGAGACGAAGCTGGTCACTCCCTGGACGTACCACCTGCCATCCCTGCCCTGACAGTTCAGAGGCCCTCCTGAGTCTCCCTAGAGAGAGAGAGAGAGAGAGAGAGATGCAAAGAATGCAGTGAAGGGGGGAGAGGGAACATGACGAGGAAGGAGGACAGATTTCTGTCTGATAGGAGTGACCCAACTAACATAAACATTTAAAAATAACTAGGTTGGAAAGAGAGCGAGAGATGGTGATTATTGTGACAGGGATGGTGATGATGATGATGATGATGATGACAATGGTGGTGATGATGGTGATAAGGATGAAAGTACACCCCGTCCAGTGAAAATCGCACAGCCCCGCCCCAGGATTTTGACACCATACGTAACATTCCCTCGTCTGAGCGGTGTGGGTTATTCCCGGATTTGGTTCCCGTGCGATGGCAGGATTAGCGTTCCTGGAAAGCCAGCCGGGAGAGGAGAGGGGTAGGGGTACGGGGGGGGGGGCTTTTTGGAAAAGCGGGACTCACGTTGCAGCCGGAGCGGATGTCCCCCCCGGCGCACACCATGCTGGGCTTGACGCTGCTGCCCCACCAGTCGGGTTGGCTGCACACGGGGTGGTCCACCACGGGCAGCAGGGCCTGCTGGAGCTTGGAGGCGAGGGGACCGCCGGCTTTTCCGGACACACAAAAAACGGAGAAAGCGCTCAGCCTCTCTGGACGAGAGCCGAACCCACTACGGACAACCCGTAAAGAGCCTGAGCACAGGCATACCCGTAAAGAGCCTGAGCACAGGCATACCCGTGAGACCCCAGAACCCAGGCATACCCGTGAAAGCTCGGTTCTGTCGGTCTCAGCGCAAGTCAACCACACAGTACCGTAAAGCCCAAACAAACAACATCCTACACGCAAGCACACAGAACACCCCTACAGTAAGTGCTGTAAACTCCATCTCTTTAACGTTCCACACTTTTTGACTTGTGGTAAATTTCGGGGGTGGGGGGTGGCGATGCTCACTGTACAGCCTGCCCCAGCCGGTGATGTAGCAGGGCTCGTTGTGTGCCACCAGGTCCCCAGCCGGGGGCACGCAGGCCGGCTGCACCTTGTCGTTGATGAAGGCACTGGAGGCCAGCTTCACCAGGGCCACGTCGTCGCTGAAAGGTGGGGAAAATAAATAAATCCATTTTCTTTTCTTTTTAAAAAAATCTCCTTACTCTTTGTAACTAAACGAAAGCACTGTTCTTTTCATTTGTCTCGTTAACGTTGCCTGCTTTGTCTTATACTCGGTGATCTATATATACTCTTTTTTTTTTTTTAATTGAACACGGATCAGGGGCGTCACCAGGGATTTTGGGCCCCACGCAAGGACCTCGCACTGGGCCCCAGCATCCCATCCCTGGGCACTCTCATACAATCCAACAGTTACCAAACCAATCTGTGTAAATACTCTTAACAACAACAGCCACAGTCCAATTTCACAGCCATCGGGCGCAAAGCCTCCCTCCCTGTCTTCGCCGATTAAAGAGGCGGGAAAAAGCCGCGGCCGTTCCCCCCTCACGCCGCTCTCCAGGTGCGCTCCTCAGCGCTCGTGGGACAGGTAGCGGGTCCTCACCCGCAGGCCACGCAGTTGTCGTTCCATCCGGGGTGCACGACGATCTTCGATACCTCCCGAATCTGCTCATTATTCTCCTCCTTGGTCAGGTCGTACTCTGCCAGAACCACGCGATACTTGCGAGACCTGTCACGAGGGGGGGGGGGGGGGGGTTATTTCCATCACACCGGTTAAAATGAAAACTTTTTTTGATTGGGGAAGATTTTCAAACTTGTAAGTTTAAATTTCACACACGATGAGTACAACCCATCACATGTAGCAGTGAGACTCAATGGGTGTAGATCTCAACAAACAGAAAATTTTCTTTAGGATTTTTGGTGGGGGGGGGGGGGCACAGTACTATCTACAACAAGATAATAAGGGGGGGAGGTGGCCATTTTGTGTTGGTACAGGTACAGGTACAGGTGGGCTAGGTAATGTGAGTTCACTGAGCTTCCTGCTGTGTGGCATTTGTTTTTCATATGTCCCTGTCCTTGTACTGGTCTTGGTGTCATTTCACGGAAGGGGATTGGGGGACTGGGTTGGGGGGGGGGGGGGGGCGGGTCGGACTCACGAAATGCAGTGCCCCGCAGTCAGGACCCAGTTGGGGGCGATGAGAGTTCCCCCACAGGTGTGCCGGTAGGTGCCAGAACTCAGGTACTGCAGGGAAATCTGGAGAGGACACACGACTTAAAGATGAACTTCCTTTCAGTACGGAGACCACCGCTGTGTGCCGCTTGCTCAGAAGATGCATCCCCTCTGAGCTGGTGAAAAACGGTGGCGAGAACATTAGTCACGAAGTTAAGTTGCCTCCTTTCTGCTCACGGTTAGCCCACAGCAGCAGCGTTCTTCCCCCGGGCCAGACCACAACACCCTGGTTTACGAATGCAGGTCACTGGCAGCCGGCAGGGACTGGCAGAGCATGCAACAGGCCAGGTTAAAAAGCTTAAATATTAAACCCTAAATAAATAGATCTGAAGCAAATGCACGATAGCTGATGTACGCTAACACTGATGTACGGTAAATGCCGAGCAGCCAAAAACCCGTCGCTTATGCAGAACGGACAAAATGGCCGCCCTCCTACCTGCCAGGGCCAGCTGTAGGGGCGAGCGTCGACCCCGTTCACCACCCGGCTCAGGTAGGGCGGGTAGGTGGGCACCCCGCACCCGTAGACTGGAACACACACAGGTACAGGTGTTTTAACTTCTGTTCAGTGGAACCTTGGATGATTCCATATTCAAGCAGTTCAACGCCCCTTTAAAAACACACCTCAGGTCTGTACCCTGATGATTCTCATTGCAAGTCTCTGGAAAAGAGCATCTGCTAAATTAATGTAAAACGAATGCGACATAAGTGCAGTTTTTTAAAAATATAATTTGTGGAATACTCACCGGTGGCCGCCAGCAGCAGAACAAGACCAAGTTTCATCATATTTCCTCCGACGATGTGCGTGGGACTCAAACCCCTTATATCCCTCGATATCTGCCCTGGGCTGTTATCAGGAGCCCTGGTGCTAATATTAGCTGGGAACACCTGCCTGTTTGCCCAGGTGCTCTTTGCATTGGGCAAGCACTGGCCACAGTCTTTAAACTTTAAAGGGAGACCTCCAGGGACAGCTGACTTTCAGCTGGAAGAGGTGTCATGATCCCACATGAAGCTATCTGACCTCTGAACCAAACTGACAAACGTCGAGATTGTGAATTAAAATTTTTAGCAATGTGACACATGCAGCATGTGTCGTTTTCTGATATTTTGTGTCCGTATGAATTTTAATTCACACACTTTTGTAGGTGTTGTGCTTGGCTTGTGATCGTGCTTGGCTTGTGATCAACAGCAGCACAGAAATTAAAGCCAAGGTCTCCAGCGATTTAAAAGAGCAGGTGTTTCAGGCCCAGGGAATCAGACTTCAGTGTTATAGTGTTCTCACCTGATTAGGTGAAGACATGTTTGAGTTGGCTTATTGTCAGAAGCACGGTCCTTGAAAGAAGCAGTCGGCATATGGTAACGTGCAACGTTAATGTTCGCTGCGCTCAAGGCAATAAACAAAACTGGAAAAGCACAGTGTGACTATTCTGGTTATTATAATAGTGCATCATTTACCCAGCATGCTGTTGCCCTACTTTATACCAAACAGGTCATTCTCAAAAAAATTCCCCAAAACAAAATTAGATTTGCACGGTGGAACAGGCGCTTGCCACAGCGGCTGTGTGGGCTGCCAGGAGGTTCAGGTTGGGTGCACGGCTGAGTTGATCCAGTGGCTTATCTTGGCAATAAAAGCCACTCTCTGGTTTGTGGTTATGCACCTGCTCACCTGTACCAGGAACGCGTGTCCTCTGATGCTCTTCCAGGGAAACAAACAAGGTATTCTGAACACGCATCAGTAATTCTGTGACCTGTTTTTTTATTTATTTTTATTGTTTTTACAGCTTTATTCTCAACGAACATGTGATTCTTAACTGAACATTCTAATGCTGATGTAACAATCGCCAAATACTACCAGCAGCTGAAGACAATGGAGTTCTAGGACACTGACTTATAATTTTGAAAGAAACCCACTTCCAAAAAAACCTGCTCTTCAAAGGGCAAATGGCTGGCGGGGGAAGTGATTAGCTCATCGACAATTTTAATGAAAGACAATCCGCAAATGTGTAAGTGTATGTCGCAGAGATTCGAACGCTGAAGGTTTTGTGAATCCCCACCTAAAATAATGAAATGAATAACCACCTGACAATAAACTTGCGACTGTAAAAAAAAAAAAAAAAAAAAAGTTTCGCCCAAAAAGGATCAGGTGAAGGTTGGATTTATTAGTTTTTCTGGTTTATTAGAGCAGGGGAGCCATTTCCTTGCGGGGAGAAATGGCAGGAGGTCAGGAGAAACGGCAGGAGGTCAGGAGAAACGGCAGGAGGTCAGGAGAAACAGCAGGAGGTCAGGAGAAACGGCAGGAGGTCAGGAGAAACGGCAGGAGGTCAGGAGAAACGGCAGGAGGTCAGGAGAAACAGCAGGAGGTCAGGAGAAACGGCAGGAGGTCAGGAGAAACGGCAGGAGGTCAGGAGAAACGGCAGGAGGTCAGGAGAAACAGCAGGAGGTCAGGAGAAACGGCAGGAGGTCAGGAGAAACGGCAGGAGGTCAGGAGAAACGGCAGGAGGTCAGGAGAAACAGCAGGAGGAGGTCAGGAGAAACGGCAGGAGGTCAGGAGAAACAGCAGGAGGTCAGGAGAAACGGCAGGAGGTCAGGAGAAACGGCAGGAGGTCAGGAGAAACGGCAGGAGGTCAGGAGAAACAGCAGGAGGTCAGGAGAAACGGCAGGAGGTCAGGAGAAACGGCAGGAGGTCAGGAGAAACGGCAGGAGGTCAGGAGAAACAGCAGGAGGAGGTCAGGAGAAACGGCAGGAGGTCAGGAGAAACAGCAGGAGGTCAGGAGAAACGGCAGGAGGTCAGGAGAAACGGCAGGAGGTCAGGAGAAACAGCAGGAGGTCAGGAGAAACAGCAGGACGTCAGGAGAAACGGCAGGAGGTCAGGAGAAACGGCAGGAGGTCAGGAGAAACGGCAGGAGGTCAGGAGAAACAGCAGGAGGTCAGGAGAAACGGCAGGAGGTCAGGAGAAACGGCAGGAGGTCAGGAGAAACAGCAGGAGGTCAGGAGAAACAGCAGGAGGTCAGGAGAAACGGCAGGAGGTCAGGAGAAACGGCAGGAGGTCAGGAGAAACGGCAGGAGGTCAGGAGAAACGGCAGGAGGTCAGGAGAAACAGCAGGAGGTCAGGAGAAACGGCAGGAGGTCAGGAGAAACGGCAGGAGGTCAGGAGAAACGGCAGGAGGTCAGGAGAAACGGCAGGAGGAGGTCAGGAGAAACGGCAGGAGGTCAGGAGAAACGGCAGGAGGTCAGGAGAAACGGCAGGAGGTCAGGAGAAACGGCAGGAGGAGGTCAGGAGAAACGGCAGGAGGTCAGGAGAAACGGCAGGAGGTCAGGAGAAACGGCAGGAGGTCAGGAGAAACGGCAGGAGGTCAGGAGAACGCTCTCATAAACCTGAGGTGGAACCTCTTCAGACGACCCAAAGCGTCCTCCAGAACCTCAGGGCACACCATCACATGCAACCTGAGAGGTGACCAGCAGAGGGCGCTCACCAGACAGACCAGCAACGAGAACGATCAAACATCAAATTGAGACAGGCCTCGCAATCACATAACATCTGATAAGACGTTTTCTTCCTTTTTTTAAATAGCATTTTGCACGACACATTGTTTACGCTTGTACCACGGTACCAGTCTTTAGTGTAGAGAAATTCTGGGGACTTACAGTGAGATTGTGTATAAACATGCAGGGCATGTAAAGGTGTTATGGGTTGAAACAGACTCTGCTTTTGTGACCCAGATACTTGGGGGGAAGCGGGGAGGGAGGAGGGGAGGGTGAGTGTGGGAACACACCTGATGTGGTAAGTGCCTTCCCTTTGCCCAAACTCGCACCCGGGTCCAACACACAACCCTTCCTCCTCCAGCAGCTGCCTAGAGTACAGCAGGTCTGCCTCAACTCCAGCTGACTAGTGGGGGGAGGGGGGGGGGGAGAGAGAGGGAAAGAGAGGGAGAGAGAGAGGGAGGGAGAGAGAGAGAGTGAATATACTGCGATGGACTAAATCAGTCTGATCTTGCTTTATTTACATACTGTAAATACACACATAATGTATACATAACAATACGTACAATATGAACATACAAAAATATATATACACAGACATAAAAACATGCATACATACATACACTCACATACTGTATATCTATGTACAGTCACACATGCACACACACACACTCACACACACACACGCACACACATACACACAGAGTGATTTCGGGGGGGGGGGGGGTGCTGTGCTCACCCTGGCCTGCTCCATCGCTGCCGTGGGGAGGTGCAGACAGGGGAAGAGGTAATGCCCCCCCGCGCCCGGCTGGCAGCTGACCCCCGGCAAAGAGTCCAGAACCTCCCAGACCCGGCGGACATTCCCAATCAGTGCGTCCCGTTGGGTCTGGACTTCCTGGCGGCGGGGGGGGGGGGGGGGGTCATGACAGATTTACGACCTGGTCTTCATTCGGGGCGAGTTCTATTTACTCTGTTCCTGAGACCTCTACACTTACATGACATTCTTTTAGCATACAGGCTTCCAAACTTTTCTCGTACAGGAACCCCCCCACCCACCCACCCCACCCCCCAGCCAGGCTCAAAGGCATCCTGGGCCCCCCCATCATCAAGTTAATAAAAGTAATACTTTTTTTTTTTTTTTTTTTAAGGCTTTATATTTTGAAATATTTTCCCAAATCTATATATAGTCAATGCATATCAAGTCTTTGTCAGGGACCCCCTGCAGTACTTCTGGACCTCTGGACCCCCTGTTGAAAACCCAGGATTCAGCAGGTGCTCTGGTCCAGAGAGACTTACAATTTGCACAGAAGCAAGTCTCAAATAGCCACAGCTGCAGGGCTGTGGTGCACACGAGCCATCTATTTACAGCTGCGTTTAACAGACTTAGCATCCTGTGGTGCAATGTAAAAATGATTTCCTGTTAGCTGAGCTCTGTTTTGTTCTGGGGGGTGAGGGGGGGCTGACCTCTGCGTATGTGGCGTGGGAGGGGTCCCCGGGGCGCGGGGGACAGGCCATGAGGTCCAGGGCGATCTGACCCGGGACGGGGGGGCATATGTCCACGGAGAGCAGAGTCTCCTTAAACGTAGAGATCACCGCGGGGTCCACGTTGAGCACTTCCATGTACCCAGCACGCAGGCCGCCCCTGGACCAGGAGAAGAGTCGCGAGCGCACATCGATTCACTGACTGACCGCTTTACCGACTCACTGCCTCACTCACTCTCTGCTGGCTTGTTTCACTGATTCACTGACTCACTGCATTACCGACTCACTGCCTCACTCATTCTTTGCTGGCTTGTTTCACTGATTCACTGACTCACTGCATTACCGACTCACTGCCTCACTCACTCTCTGCTGGCTTGTTTCACTGATTCACTGACTCACTGCTTTACCGACTCACTGCCTCACTCACTCTCTGCTGGCTTGTTTCACTGATTCACTGATGGAAACTCACTCTCCCATGAACCCCCTGGAGATGGAGTGGAGGGAGATCAGCTCAACCGCATCTGAGAACTGAAGCCCCATCTCAAAGAGCACCTTCCTGTAGGACACAAATTCAGAGCCCTCCCCATGCACACTGTCCTGATCAACCTAGAGAGAGAGAGGCCAGAAAAGAGAAAGAGGGATAGATTACATATAGACAGAGAGAGATAGAGAGAATATTTAAGCTGGTGTATTGGAACCAATTAAATACTCTCAAAAAGTGCAAACCCCGACTTCTGGTCATATTGGCAGGCTCAATTACACCAGGCAAGATCAATAGAGCACAGAAAAGTATTTGAATCCAAAACGAATACGTATTTGACCCAGTTCTGACCATAATGTGAGGCCTCAGCTTTCTTTTCTGGAGAGCAATAGAGTGAAGATGAAAGAAGAAGTGATGGACAGACAGGAAACTAATTCACCCCGTGTTGGGCTACACTGCAAAAAAAAACCGTAGTACACAATCACCTCGTTCACCACAAGGATGAGCCTTTCTTCAGCAGCCAATCGGATCACCTCCTCGATTGACTCCTTGCTCTGCACATGACCTTGGGGAAACAGAGCATGAAGTCACTTATAACGTGCTGGAGTGAGCTCTGGACCACAGATCTTTTTTTGTGTCTTCAAATTTTCCTACTTCTGAAGAACAACACAGATATCAGCAGGAATTTTGTCTGTCTTCTCCCATCTGGGGCATTTTGCGTCGGAGGGATGTTTAATTGCCAACAGGTGTCCCTTCCAGAAACAGATGATTACGATTTGTTTTTATGTTATCATTTAATTTTGACGTGAGTATATGTCAGTGCCCTCTAGGCATAAACTGTGTGTTTATGAAAAGTATAAATCATGGATTAATCAATAAGTGAACCAGCACGGGCACACGCAGCTGACTGGTGAAATGTCAGAATGCTGTACGCACCTGTGGGATTCCCTGGGTTGACGACGTACAGCACTCTGGGGTCACAGTGCCCCCTAGAGGCTCGGAGGACCCGGCGCACCTCGTCCACCCGCAGCGCCCACCCCTGCTCCTCGCACAGGTGATAGGGCACCGGGACCACGCCCACCACTGCCAGCGCCATGGCGACGGTGTAACAGGCAGGCACCGGGGTCAGAACGCCAGTCCGAGACACGCCCTCACCCTGGGCTAGCAGGCTCAGGACCAGCTGCCAGGAGTGACAGCAAGACGACAATATAAACACAACTCGGGAGCAGGGGCGTGTCCAAAAGGGGTGGCCACCTTGAATTTGACTGGCTACCCCAAGTGCCACTCCTGTTTCCCCCCCCCTAAAATAGCACATTATAATTGGCTAATATAACGGTTGGTGATAGTGTGTCTCCCCCCCACCCCCAATTGAGTCTGTGGCCCTCTGCTGGGGTGTTCTCACCGTGAGGGCTCTCTGGGAGCCCAAGGAGATGAAGATGTTTTCGGGGAGAGAGGGCACGCCCCCGTCCCGTCGCGAGATAAACTCCGCCACACTGCGCCGGACATGAGGGAGACCGCACGCGTGTGTGTATGACCCTGAATACACACGCACACGCACACGCACACGCACACGCACACAGACACGCACACACACACACACACACACACACACGCACACGCACACGCACACACACGCATACACATACACACACACACACACACGCAAACACATACACACATGCACACACACACATATACAGACACATACACACATGGACACACAAAATTACATTCATGTGCAAACACACCATGCACAATGATACAGTTAGACACATGCACACATACATTCATAGACACATGATTTGCACTGTACATTTTCATACACACACTCACACACACACACACACACACACTCACACTTCCTTACCCAAGCTGCCACCCTCACATTCTCCCAGCAGCCTCTGGGCTCTCTGTCGTGCATCAACAGGCAGTCTGTCACTATGGAGGAGCTCAGGGTGCAGGCAGGCAGCAAGGACCTGAGCCAGACAGACAGACAGACAGACAGACAGAGAGACAGACAGACAGAGAGACAGACAGAGAGACAGACAGACAGACAGAGAGACAGAGAGAGAGAGAGACAGACAGACAGACAGGCAGACAGGCAGAGAGACAGACAGACAGACAGAGAGACAGACAGACAGACAGACAGACAGACAGACAGACAGAGAGACAGAGAGACAGACAGACAGACAGAGAGACAGACAGACAGACAGAGAGACAGACAGACAGACAGACAGACAGACAGAGAGACAGACAGACAGACAGACAGACAGACAGACAGACAGACAGACAGACACTGACTTTAATTTGAGGGAAAGGAATTTACAAGAAATGTGCTCTTCTGAGGGTTAAGGCTTGAAACAGACTGACCTGCCGGACGAAGGAGAGGGGTTTTATGCCTGTGCTGTGTGCGTCACCCCAGCAGATATCAATCAACTCCTTCTTTGAACCCTGCATAGCAGAGGACAATATTAATGCATTGCTGTAACATTATGTCAAAGTGATAATTAATAATTTCATACAAGGCAAAAAATAAATGAAAAAATGAACAGTAATTAACGTTAAATTATCTGTCTGCACATATGCAGTTTCTATACGTACACACCTTCCCCTGCAATGTAATGCATGCAAGACAAGCACACTATAGCAAGTCAAAGACGCTGTACAGCATGTAGCCTAAAATGCAATGCATCATTGGAGCTGCGCAAGCGAAAGCAGCTGGCACAGCAGTAAGTGCACGCTGAGTTATGAGCAGTCTGCTCCCCACGCAGCCCTGGCAGTGGGTGCAGTCTCCAGAAGAGACCCGTACAGCTCATGGCAGCCTCCAAATAAGAGAGGTCTGATGAGACGAACAGTAGGTGTATCCCGCAGCCATTGTTCTTTCTTAAATAAACCAGCCTCTGCTCCCCTGCCCCCCTCTCGCCTGCTTGTGGGTGGTGGGACACCTCCTGCACCCCGTATCGCCCCCTGCACCCACTCACTTGGCCCTCACCCGCCGTGGCGTCTCACCTGCGCGACCCCGCGCCTGATCTGGGCAGCCCGTCCCAGCGCGGCGTCCCGCTGGCTCGCCCGGATTTCCCTCACCCTCGGGTCCACCTCCGTTCGGGAGCGGGCACCGTCCTCCGTCCCCCCGTCCCGCAACGCCGCGCCCGCCGGCCGCCTCTCGGGGGAGCAGCTGCTGCCCCCGTCTCCCATTGCCCCCGCTACCCTCGAAAACCCTCGGTCTCTGGCGTCCCGTTTGGGAATCTCCGGTCCTCGCGGGGTCGCTGCCCTGCTAGGGTCTGTGCTGGAGGGAACACGGAATCGGCCCGAGGGGTTCTCTTCTCTTAGAAACCGGGCGCTACCGTCCTCATTTAATTTTTCTCTTACCTCCTCCCTTAAGTACCCTCGCTCTGTTTAGCTTGGACCAGTCAACACCAGTCGAGCCGTCCACCGGGGACACTGATTAACACATCTGTGATTCCCATTGGTGCTCGAAGGCACACGGTGGGAACAGGACATCAAGACCTTCTACCCGTGCAGGTAAAAGGGCTTCTCATCCAGGAATCTGGCACATCATTATCTCATTACAGCTCAGTGTGCCTGCCGACGTATCACACACCTCCTGCATTTCAGTTCATATCATTCCCGGTCCACCACATTCATCATATCATATATCCAGTTATTTACATGCACATGCATACAATGCTATCTGTCAGTCCCTAATGTGGGCATTGGTCTTGGCCTGGTTCCCGTCAGGACCCAAGGGTAGCTTCTGCGCAACGCGGAAACAGACCGTGTCTGGGACATCTTGTTCATCCCGCGCCTCCCGGCCAGGAGCGTTTGGTGGGGTGGAAAGGCGGGGAGACAACTTGTCCCGTGGCCTGAAGTTTGGCCGCGGACATCATGTCATCTTTAGAACACTCAAAGTCCAGAGACGGTCAAAATTGCACCTTACGGGGCAATGAGTAACCGGTCCGAGTACTGGTGCGTCCCAGAGCAAGTGCCGCAGACCGCAATGAATAAACCACCGGCACTAACCATTGGAGCTAAGTTCAGGAGTACATCTGATTACATTGTTTTTTTATGATGCTGAATCACAAGGACACATCGGTGGATGGCTTCTTTCTCCAGAGCACTGGGGTCGTCCACCGCTTTTGTCAGGACGGCAGGATCACCGGCGGCCATCTTACACCGCAGCCTGAAGACCTGCTTCCTGGCTCGTTTCCTGTTCTCACCTCCATGTTACAGTTATTTTAGAACCACTGCAGCATGGATAGTTTTGTACTGTAATTCTAGGTTGACATAACTGAACTTCCAGTTATTACTTAAGTATTGATGATACACATGCGCATGTAAAAAAAATAATAATAATAATATAACGTGTTCAGTGTTCTAGTTTACACATTTATTCTTCTGCTAAGTAATACTGACGAATGCCATTTAAAACTAGAAATGAAAAATATTTTATTTCTATAAATATTCCCAACTATTGCCGAGTGCCTCGGATCGATAACCACAATGCTAAATCATAATTGCTCGTGAGTTCACTTGCTTCATAATTGTTTTCTGCTGTGAAACATGCAGTTTGCTGAAAAAAAAATAACGCACTTAAAAAAACAAGGATTTCATTTTATTTCGCTAATACTGGTTGTCAGGTGCAGTGACCTTCGTTGTAAATTACATATTTCCTTTCATCGTTACATTTAGACAAGCCAAAAAAAAACATTTCAGAACCTTTTTCTATGATAGTGTGTGAGAGGGTTCAGGTACGTCAAGCAGAATTAACCCTTTAAGGCATAAGATGGCAAATATGTGACTACGATGTTCTTAACTGAACATTCTAATGCTGATGTCACAATCAGTGCTGCTAACTGAAAGGAAAGGAGTTCTAGAACACTGACTTGAACACTGGGGAAAAAAAAAAACATTACAAAAAAACCTACTCTCTCCAAAGGGTGCAGCATCCATTTTGTTTTCACTTAGACTCAGAGAGGGAGCAGCTGTCAGGGCTGGGCTGGTTGATGTAACATGTCTGTGTTCAGCTTCACCAGAACGCTCATTTTGTCCAGATGGACTGACAGCCTGTCGGGGTTCCCGCTAGTGGGCTCGATGCAGTGGAGGTCACACAGGGGTCATACAGAGGTCAGTGCTCTGTGACGTTGAGTAACAGCAGTACATATTTTTGGGGAAAGGTGGGTTTATTTTTTTTTGGCGGTGGGGTGCTCATGTCCCCTTCTTCTTTGGGCACTGGACTCTGTAGCCCACCCGGTAGGCCAGCAGGTACACACGCACCTGGTTGATCCTGAAAACAGGAACAGAAAGCTTTACTTACTGATTTAAATTAACTACATATTCCCAGACACGTTACTAAAAACCCTGCGTGTGGCGCATGTGTGTATGTGCATGTGACGTAGACATGCGTGTGTGTGTGTCCACGCTTGTGGGCATAAGTGTATGTGTGTGCTTGATTGTGTACTTGTGGTTGTGTGTGTGTGTTTGCGTGCTTGATTGTGTACTTGTGGTTTTGTGTATGTTTGTGTACTTAAGTGTATGTGTGCATCCCAGCTTGTGCGCTTGCAGTCATATTGTGTGTGTGTGTGCTTGTGTACAAGCGGATGCACGTTACCTGTACTTGGTACAGAGGTGGACGCCCAGGGGTCCACAGCGATCCACGTAGCTCTCCCTCACCCCCTTGCGCACGGCACGCGCCATGCTGACCACCGTGGTCACCACCGGGCACGTCCTGAGACCAGCGCACAGAAGCAAACGCAGAAAATCTAGTTCATCGCTAATCCCAACAGTTAAAAACGAGAGATTTCATACACATCCCCGTCAGGCACAATTAGTACGACAGCACTAAGCTTCCCAGGTTCACTATCTTTATCTGCAACAGCAATTCCACCATAGATTGTTTACTTCCGCTTTCGGGTGTTTGTTGCACACAGACAGTTTCAGTGCTGCCCCCCGGTGGCGGGAGGCCGGTACTCACAGTTTCTCACAGCGCAGGCCGGCTGTGCCCTCGGGACAGGTGCACTTGTTGTGAGGGCTGCAGGTGGCGCCGTGTTGGCACGGTGGCACGCAGGGCGTCATTACCGCTGAAATCAGAGCAAAATAAATCAATAAAATCAAGCACTGAGAGAGCTGCAGTCACAGGGAGGGGCTTCATACTCGCACACTCACCTCTTTCTCACACTCAGACTGTTCTCACAATTAACTACTTTGCACTTCTCAAGTCTCTCACTCACCTGTCTGAAACTCACCTGTCACACACCTGACTGAAACTCACCTGTCTCACACCTGTCTGAAACTCACCTGTCACACCTGTCTCACACCTGTCTCACCTGTCTGAAGCTAACCTGTCTCACCTGTCTCACACCTGTCTGAAACTCACGTGTCTCACCTGTCTGAAACTCACCTGTCTCACAGAAGTTCCCGGTGAATCCACTGGCGCAGCGACACCTGTTGAGCCCCACACACACTCCGCCATTCTTACACCCTGTCTGGCAGTGCACAGACTCTAAGAGAAAGACAGGGACACACACACACACACACACACACACACACGTGCACACACACGCACAAGCACACACACACACACACACGTACACACACACACGTGTGCACACACACACACACACGTACACACACACACGTGTGCACACACACACACACACACACACACACGTACACACACACACACACGTGTGCACACACACACACGTACACACACACACACACGTGTGCACACACACACACATACACACACACACGTGTGCACACACACACACACAAGCACATACGTGTGCACACACACACACATTCACACACACACACACACACACACACACACACGTGTGCACACACGTACACACACACACACACATACATCAGGCTGAGCTCTCACTGTGCTAATGATAAACATGCACTTTTTACAGCGGAAAAATGACAAACAGGAAATTTAAACTAAACTCAAATTCAAATTCAAATAACTAAACTAAATTTAACTAAAGGGATCCCCAATTTTCTACACTTTAGTATACGAATGGACAGACAAAGAGACAGACCTGGCCAAAACCAACATCCTCATTATGTGAACTACTTCAGTGTACATGCAGACCTTAGCTCTACCAGCAGATGGCGCTGTCGCGTTCTCGTTACCTATCTGACACCGAGCGCCCTGCCATCCTCCGCTGCAGGTGCACTTGTTGACATCGACACACCTGCCTCCGTTCTGACAGGGTGGTGTGCAGAGGGCTGAAGAGAGAGGCAGAGAGAGGAACAAAAGAGTGATGACGTCTGTTCAGCACCTTTAATCATTTGCTTGCACCATCAACACAGCCAGAAAAATAATTAAATTAAGCCTACTGGGTGAAGAGACACCTACTCCCTTCAACCGTTCCAAGATGTTACCGTCGGGTGTGCAAACGACTTATTCATAATATCCAGGCATTGAAAACATGCAGGACGGTTAAAGAGTTGGAAAACTTAAAAGACTTCATGACAGCACTGGTGCAAAGTAAATTGTGTCCAGTGATTTACATTTGGCGTTATGGCGCCCTCTGCTGGTACTCACGGGTTAGGCACTGAGGTCCAGCGTAGTCAGACGGGCACTGACAGGTGCCAGGACCCGTACAGCGGCCACCGTTAGCACAGGGAAGCTCACACACCGCTGAGAGAGAGAGAGGGGGAGAGAGAGAAGGGGGGGGGGGAGAAAAGAGAGCGAGAGGGAGAAAAGAAAGAGATAGAGAGGAGAGAGAGAGGAGAGACGAAGGGGAGAGAGTGAGAGGGAGTGAAGAGAGAGAGAGAGGGGAGAGACGAAGGGGAGAGAGTGAGAGAGAGAGAGAGAGGAGAGACGAAGGGGAGAGAGTGAGAGGGAGCGAAGAGAGAGAGAGAGAGCAGGTCAGGGGTATGAGTGAGGGGCGAGGTGAAGTTTTCGCAGTCTGCAGAGGGGGGGGGGTTACCTGTATGGCAGCCGGGTCCAGTCCAGCCAGGTGGGCACAGACACGTGTTCCAGCGCATGCAGGTACCGCCATGAGCACAGGGCGGAGAGCACATGGCTGCAACACGCAAAACACACAGAGATCAAACACACACACACACACACACACACACACACGCGCACACACACACACACACACACACACGCACACACGCACACACGCACACACGCACACACACACACACACACACACACGCGCGCGCACGCTCATGCACACACGCATGCATACACACACACACACACACACACACACACACACACGCACACACACACATGCATGCATACACACACACACACACGCACACGCACACATGCATGCATACACACACACACGCACACACGCACACACGCTCACGCACACACACACACGCGCACGCTCATGCACACACGCGCACACGCACACGCACACATGCATGCATACACACACACACACACACACACACACGCACAAGGATACAGGCCTCACCTGAGCAGCCAGGTCCAGGGTAGCCAGCAGGGCAGTCACAGAAGTTGGGGGCCACACACACCCCATAATTCTGACAGGGGGGGTCACACACAGCTGAGGGAGAAGGAGGGAGAGAGACCCCTGGGTCAGCTTCAGAGTGAGACAGGATGGGGGGGGGGCACAGACAGGACGGGGGGAGGGGGGTGTGAGGGTCACAGACGGGACAGAGGTGGGGGGTGTGAGGGGCACAGACAGGACAGAGGGATACAGACAGGACGGGGGGGGTGTGAGAGTCACAGACAGGGCGGGGGGGGTGTGAGGGTCACAGACAGGACAGAAGGGGCAGTTTTCGGGGCGGACTCACGGGTGCACTGGGCGGGGGCGTCGCTGCGAGGTTGGTACCCCTCCCGGCAGGTGCAGTTGAAGGTGCCGGGGTGGTTCACGCACACCTGCTGGCAGCCGCCGCTGGTGAAGTCCGCGCATTCATCCACATCTGGGAGAGGGCCAAGGGGAAAGACCATCAGCATCCTGTTCTCCTCTCTTTCACTCCTCCCCAGTTCCTCTTCCTCTACCTCTCCCTCTGCGTCTTACAGTCTGTCTGCTTTGGGTCTTAATCATGAAAACTACAGGCCCTGCATGCTTTCTCATGACATCATTTCCTGTCTCTCTGTCACGGTTCCCCTCTCCGGCTACGTTCTTCTGCCTGCTGGAACCTCAGGCGTCCGAGACCCTCGTTTGCACGGGACGGGGTGATAAAGGACACCTTCATCGCCCTCTTCAACACATCTTTTCCCCTCCTCTACCTCTCTACCTCTCCTCCCCCCCCCCCCCCCTTGCGCCCTCTCTCACCCAGACAGCTCCTCTGGTCCTCGCCCAGCTCCCAGCCTGCCTTGCAGCTGCAGTGGACACGCCCCTCGGAACGCACGGCGCACGCATGCGCACAGCCGCCGTTCCGCAGGTCACATGACGTGACGTCTGGCGGGGAGGGGGGGGGGGGGGGGGTTGCAGAGTAACATAAGAACGATTAGCTAAATAGAGGGAAGATAAGCAGATAGAGATGGATATAGGACACACACGTAAACACAAACTCGCACACACACGTATGCGCACACGTGCACACACACACACACACGTATGCACACACATACACACACGCTCACAGGTACGCACACACACAAACACACACACGAGAATGCACACACACACAAACACACGTACACACACACACACACACACACAGGTATGAGGGGGACATACTGACGCAGCTGGTTTGGTCCAGGTCCAGGAGCAGAGGGGGGGGGCAGTGACAGATGTGTCCCCCAGGGGTGTTAGTGCAGCCATGGGAACAGCCCCCCCGCTGCAGCTTACACTCATCAATATCTGGGGGGGGGGGGGGGCACAATAATGAGACTTACAGGAGACAACCGCAACGAAGACGCATCAACAACCAACGAACCAAAGAAAGTCCTCCAGCCTAAAGTACATAAACCAAAACCAGTGTGCTGCTAACTGAGATCTGAATCCAGAGGATATAATGTGACACGTGTGTTTGTCACGGCTGTTTGATGTGTTATGTACGTCTATGAAACGAGTCATATGTGTAACTGTATGTTTAATCTGTGTGTAATCTCTTGAACGGAACTGCCCAAGGACGCAAAATGAATTCCAGTGCAAACTGACAATAAAATGGTATCGTATCTTGTCATATCGCATTTCAACCGACAGCAAGACTAGACGCAGCGGAGCTGGGGGGTATATGTTGGTGTGACGCAGCGCAGAACTGACATGCAGCAACCGACACGGGCGCAGTACTGACCCACGCAGCTGCGGCCGTCGATGTGCAGCTGGTAACCAGGGAGACAGGAGCAGAAGAAGGAGCCGTGCGTGTTGGTACAGTTCTGCTCGCACGTCCCACTCTGAGAGGAGCACTCGTTCACATCTGGGGGGGGGGGCAAGAGAACCCATGTGACTGGAATGACCTTCATTTTAGGACCCCCATGTCGGACCCCTGAGGTGAGGGACGCCTTTTTTGGGATCGCGATGAGGACGGCGTTTGGGGATTCTTGGTCGGATAAACATGCTGGCTATCAGTGCTGGAGACCGTTATTCAGAGCCCAATATTCCTATGGAAATTAAATGAAGCGTAACACGATGCAAATATAATATTCTTTGTTGGTTTAAATCAGACGGCTGACCTGGCAAAAACTGCCGTTTCCGTAAAACGGTAAAACACACATACTTTAAAACGCACACGATGTAAAAGCTTGGCCTAAGTCTAACTATGAAAAAGCGTACCATTCAGCTGACTGCACAAAGCAGCAGGCAGTCAGTGGAGCGGTGGCGCCCCCTACCTGTGCAGTTGTGTCGGTCCGGAGAGAGCTCGAACCCGGGGCGGCACAGGCACCGGTAGCCCCCGAGCTGGTTGCTGCAGCCCTGCTGGCAGTTCCCGTTGCCCAGGGCACACTCGTCCACGTCTGCGGCCACGCCCACCGGCCACGCCCACCGGGCCCGCCCACCGGGCAGAAAGCAGTGGAGATGATGAGCACCACACCTCTGCAGTCAGCTGTCACTCAAGAGCTATCACCCAATCACGGACGAGCAAAGACCTACTATATCGCTGACTAGAGAAGATCTATCGGTGAGCAGATAGGACCAAAAGACTGAACACACAGGGCCTCTGCTTAGACTCAGTAAACCTGCTGTGTTATTTGCAAGGGAGTTTTTTTTCTCACCACCATTTGAATTTTAGGACAGGACTTACAGGCTCTGTGGGAGAACGGGTTGGGGCAGGGCTGCAGGCTCTGTGGGAGAACGGGTTGGGGCAGAGCTACAGGCTCTGTGGGAGAACGGGTTGGGGCAGGGCTGCAGGTTCTGTGGGAGAGAAGCTTCCAGAAACTCAGTCATGTCTCACTCACCGAAGCAGGAGTAGCCGTCGCCGCTGTAGCCCTGGTAGCACTGGCAGAAGTAGGAGCCGGCGATGTTGCCGCAGCGAGCGTTGGAGTCGCAGCCATGACGACCAGAGGCACACTCGTTCTCATCTGGGTAGAGACGCTGGTTTAAGCGATCACTAAAGCCACACCACCAACCTTCTCCTGCCCAGCAAATGTTCAGGACCATCTTTAAAATATCAGGGCGATCAATGTGAAGCCCTCCACCTCCATCCCCCTCACAGTGAACCCCTGTAACTCTCAGAGCAAACCCCATCTGAGCGTTAGAGTGAACTCCTCTAACCATCAGAGTGAACCCCGGTAACCCTCAGACTGAAACTCCGTACCCCTCAGAGTGAACCCCAGTAACCCTCAGACTGAACCCCAGTACCCCTCAGTCTGAACCCCTCTGACCCTCAGACTGAACCGTGCAGACCTTCGCAGTGAGTGCCATTTCCTCTGTAGCCCAGCTCGCAGACGCACTTGTAGCTCCCCAGAGTGTTCTCACACACACCCTGACCAGCACACACATCCGGGCTCTCCTTGCACTCGTCTACATCTACAGACAGAGACAGAAAGAAGAAGGGAGAGAGAGAGAGCGAGAGCGAGAGTAGAGTAAAGACATCATTGTAAGAAGAAAGGACACAGAAATAAC
>JBDGNX010000021.1:110000-180000 GCA_039654925.1 Anguilla pacifica
GTAAAAACGCAACGTAAAAAACACTACGTTAAAAAAATTATCATTACGCATAAACCCGGTACGGCGCAGTGAAAACCTTCCCTTGCTTTTATGTAGCCCGGTAACGTCACTCATTGTATACAGACGTGGCTCGGGATGGATCAAATACAGCGTTTAGAAAGTGTGTGCGCGTGCCTCACTTAAACACGCGCTTCTAGCTTCTACTTTGTCCGTCTGTGGACGTTTTTCCTCCTTGGTTGTGCTGAGGAGCAATGTTCCGACATTGTGGCCAGTTATCTGAAATGATGATCTGCATGACTTTACATAACATCTTGAAGACGTCAGAGAGAGGAGAGGAACCCACCGGTACTGGGGAGCATGAAGCATTGTGGAAAAAATGACAGAAATATACGACAAAACAGTAAGCCTACCTGAAAAAATTAAGCACTTCTGGCCGAGAGTTCTTCTTCTACAATCCCAAATTGGAGAGGCGTCTCAATTCTACACCTCCCCCGCAGCCCACTCCTCAAAGGGGTTGTTCAAAACAGATTGCACATCCTGTCTTGGAATAGTTTACTTCCCATTCTTAAAAACCCAAATGACCGTTGTGAGGCGTGAACGCCGGACCGCTTACCGCAGTTAAAGCATCTCGCGGCAGCACGTTTGAATGTTCCTTGATCACAGGCAAGAACTTCCCCCGGAGGGCGGAGCAAATGGAGGGAGACAAGAAGAAGACCAGACATCAAACGCATTCCCGCAATGTCCTATACTGGAGTAATTGCTACTTTGTCCCAAACAACAATCCCGCGAGATAGAAACAGACCATGCACATATACACGTTGAGGCGTTTAGAAAAACCGGATGCTCCGGACCCTGTCCCACTATGCGAGAACTGACTTCGGTGTTGTTTTTCGTTCCCTTTGGTCAGCGGTGCAATTGCATATTGACTTTCCATGAACTGGCACGTTAAACGAAATAGGGGCTCCATTGCGAAATAAACACAACTTAACTTTAGAAGTACATTTGCAATTCAATAGTTTTCGTTGACTCGGCGAATGTTTATTTGTTTCGATCCAAAATAATTTATCTTCTCGTTGGGGGGTGCAGTTATGTTAACAGTAGCTGTGCATGAATCGCCAACGGCAATATTTACAGTAGATAGGGTTTTAATCAAGCGCGAGCGAGAGAACAGAGGCTCCGTTTCCTTTGTCCTTACGGTGGATACATATTCTGATCACGTGGGTCATGTGCCCTGGATGCTGTCTATGAAATGCGATTGAAAGTAAATAACAGAGTGACGTGAGACAGACCGGCAATGGAATGGTGAAAGGAAAACTTCCACGTCGCCCGTGTTGTTGCACGTAGCTTAGTCGTGTTTTTTAAATAAGTGTGGTTTCTGGTTAAAAGGCAAAACACGCAGTCCAGTATACCATGTGTAGATAAATTGGTTTAGTCTAATGTGTTCGTTTGGACAGTTGACTGCTGGAAGCAGCGCAAACTAAACAATCATTGTGTTGTGTTAATACAAACTACTTAATCCTGTAAATAAGCACAGTAAATACGAACTATTACATGTTGGTGTTATACTAGAGGTTCAAAGCAATTCTCTAAGTTGGCAAGGTCGTAGTGAAGTAAAAACGGCTGTAAAGGGTCCTGGTTGTTCCGAACAAGGTATGGGTGCATTTTCTTGGTATGGAAAACGGCAGCACCCCAATACTTCAGTAGGTTTTGTGCACTTTGTACTGCTGATCAAGAGGAGCGTCACTGATGAAAACAAAAGGACCCCTCACAAATTAAGAGGATTACAAATCTGTGTATGGTCTATTTGACTTTACCACAAAATACATTATTTAGAGAGATGTGGCATTTGAATATATGAATATAATTGGAAATACCTTTAGAAGTTATTTGAAAGAGAACTGAAACTTTATGTGACACAAGTTATCGATTGAATCTGCCGTTTCATTTCCCAATTTTCCCTCCAGTTTAATGTGATGTAAAATCTGATGATTAAAGTTGAAAAAAAAAACTTTATTCTTGCTGTCCTTCATTTTCATTCATCCATTTTGGTAAAATATATTGTGTACAATAACTGGGTCTTGTAAAGCTTTATTTATTTATTTATTTATTTTTCAAGGTTGGTGGACCCTCTTTGAGCACCTGCCCCTCAAAAGGTCTCTTCAGTGTTCTGCATACTGGTCACAGAAGCTGCCTTTACATAACAGAATTTGTACAACATGCGTATATGCCGAATGAAAGCAAGTAAAACTGAAACTAGTTTTCTTCATTCAATTGTATTGTTCAAATTTAACAATGCACAAAAAGGTATCCTTGTGCCAGTGGAAAATATGGATTCATCATCATGTGAAACCAATTACAGAAGTATCAAGAAGTCTCCCAACAACACTCGTACTACAAATACATAAAACATAGCCACAAGGAGCTGTACATTTGTATGGCATATACATATGTAAGGTATATTTTATTATATGTAAACTATATGTCAATGTTTTCATTGATGTCCTTATAAATAAATAATAAAATTATGACTTAGATACAAGCATTGTCACAAAGGGTGCTGAGTATGGTATATGCATGGGGAGGAGAGAAGAGCGATGTCATTTCTGACATCAAAATCATAAATGCCATTTGTCAAGTCAACTCACTTTTATTTATATAGCACATTTAAAAACAACAGGAGTTGCGCCAAAGTGCTTTCCAGTCACTACAATACAACACAACAAACCACAACAAAATTACATCACAATACAATACATATATTCACGATACAACACAATAAAATAAATGGAATAAGGAGTAAGAGGATAAAAGTACAGGATAAAATCAAGAAAGGCTGAATAAGACCGATAACAGATTAAAAACACAGTGAGAGGATGTTAAAAATAACTAAATAAATTGAGGGTGGAGAAAACCGTAGGGCAACCTCAAACTGCACTAAAAGCAAGAGAAAAAAGGTGGGTCTTTAAATGTGATTTAAAATGATCAATGGTGGGACAGGACTTAATGTGGGTCGGGAGACTGTTCCAGAGCCTGGGGGCAGCAACAGAGAAAGCCCGATCCCCTTTAGTTTTAAGATGTGAGTGGGGGACTGAGAGGAGTTGCTTTGCTGATGACCTAAGTGACCTGGGAGCAGAGTATGGAGTCAGTAGATCAGTGATGCACTGTGGAGCTAATCCATTTAGGGCTTTAACAACAAATAGTAAAATTTTAAAATCAATCCTATATTTCACCGGTAGCCAATGCAAAAGAGCCAGAGCCGGAGTAATATGTTGCCTTTTCTTTGTTCCAGTTAAAAGTCTAGCAGCTGCATTTTGGACCATTTGCAGTCGAGACAGAGTGGAATGGGTCAACCCCATATACAGGGAATTACAATAATCCAGCCGAGAGGTGATAAAAGCATGGATAACTGTCTCCAGGTCCTTATGAGATAAAAACAGCTTTAACTTGGCTATGGTTTTAAGCTGATAAAAACTGCCCTTCACAACACTACTGACTTGTCTGTTAAAATTCAAAGACGTGTCCAAGAAGACACTACGATTTTTAACTACAATTTGCACATTTTTAGACAGGGGACCAGGTGCATTGCTTAGGCTAGTGACAGAGCTAGGAGGGACAAATATAATTACTTCCATTTTATTATCATTTAGTTGAAGGAAGTTTCTTGCCATCCAGCATTTAATGTCATCTAGACAGTTAAAAATGTTATTTAATGAGCAAGCATTGTCAGGCGTAACTGGCAGGTAAAACTGCGTGTCATCCGCATAACGGTGATACACAATATTATGTTTCTCAAAAATAGAGCCAAGGGGAAGCATGTAGAGTGAGAATATAAGAGGCCCTAAAATAGAACCTTGGGGAATACCACATTTACTGGACACAGGGGTCATTCAGCCAGGGAGTACCAACGTTGTTAGCCTTAGGTCTTTTCAGTTTTAAAGGACAAAAGACCTTTTGTGGGGCCTTAATCATCATGAGCGTGCACATCAAATGGCACTGCAAATTTGTACAGAATGCTGGGCAGCAGGTCTGTGGCATCATTCTCTTCCTCATTTTGGAAGAAGAGTATGCCTATAGCATATGACAATAGACCAATTTATCGACAGAGGTTTGTGTGCCAACTCTCAGGAGAGATTCAATCTGCTTCCTTTTTTTTTCTTTTCTTTTTTTACAGTATTAATGCCTATGTTCCCACAGTCAGCCAAACAGTTGAAACTAGGTTGGGATTGTTCAGAAATTGACCAAGAGAAGAGGGAAAACTAAGTTTCCGAGTTTCTAAGTAGTATTTGTGGGCCAGTTGGGGCACTGTACTCTCTTGCCCAAATAAGCATCTAGCACCCCTGGCACAATGACAGGGGTCATTGGATACATTAAGCCATGTGTAGGATTCTTCCAGTGAGACACTAAACCAAGACCCGGATAGATACATAGAGCTTTATTGTCATTGTTCAAGACAACAAAATTACAGAACCCTCTTAGTGCACAGCACATATAGCAAGATAACAAGATAAGAAGTAAAGAACACTGTGGTTGTCAAAGTCCTGTGGTACAACTTGTAAATTACCGTAAGTTTTTTTTTTTACCTTTAACTAGCAAGTTTTTTTTATGTAGACTTCATCTTCATTAAACTGATATTAATACAGTAATACACTATATTAATACACAAAGCATCAGAACATTGTTTTTTTTCTTATTCTTTTTTTTCTCTTTTTGATGAACTGGAAACTAAGCAATCGTGTCCATAAAATAGTAATTTTTAGTTAAATTTAAATGAATAATAACAAAAGCAATGTTGGAAATTGTCAGCCATTATGATATTTGTTCATGGTATCAACATGTGGACCATGCAGTGTGTAAACCATCCTGGATGCAACAGTATCTACATATTCAACATACAGAATTGTTTGCTTGCAGTTTTAGAAGTCTACATCCACACACTGTACATGTGTACATTTGGCAACGTTCGCCATATAGGTTAATAGTTGGCACTTATCAGACCAGTTGGTCAGGAGTCATGTGGGAGGACCAAAGATTGACATGTTAGGCGTGTCTACATGCAAATTATATGGTTTATAAGAAAATGTTTACGTGACTGTGACACTAGAAGACAGGAACACAACAAGGCATATGATCTAAATCCAAACATACGTTCTCAGGGAGATGGCTCGCTTGCCGAATGTTACTTTGATTCCAAATATTCCAGATCCTAGAAATAGATTTCTCAAGCAAAACCCAGATGTTATCTATGGAAATCACAAACAAAATGGTTCGATGCCAAACCTGATCTTTTATGCCTCTGACAAAAAATTGTGGGAAGAAAAATTGCGCCATAAATGGGGCCAATTTACTGTCAGAAGGATTCCGTATGGAAAGCAGATAAACTTCACCAAACCAAATGGGGAAAAGAAAGTCAATGTCAACTTTTACGACACCAAGAGAACTTTGGTCCAAGGCACAGAAGCTAACCTTCTTGAATTTTATAACACTTTTGAAAACAGGCACAGAAGACGAACAGTGATGGAACAAGCAAAGAGAAGCAAAAAGAAGGCAAGAAGACGACACGAACGAATGAGGAATTGATGGACGACGAACTCACGCTTGCAAGCACAATGAGGAAGGGCAAGAAGGTGTACACTCCACTTTAACTGGAACTTTTTAAGTTGGGGAATCTGTGATCTTAATCAACTCATCTTCTGAAACCCTCTTCAGAATTTCCTTTTTCTCATTTGGTGACTCTCCTTTAAAATGTCCTTTGTAGTAACAAGGCTTTTATACATCATTCTATTTGAAATCAGTCTAATGCATGTTAATCTTACAGGTAACTGTTGCCAATGTTTTCTGTTTTTATAATATAATAGGTTTGGGTAGCTTGATGTCTATATTCTGTGGATTGTCTATACATATGAACTTATGTTCATATTACTCCTTCGTGCACATATGTATCATAAATAATATAATTAATTTAATTTTTATTATAATAATTAGTAATCTTGTTGTTGTTGTTGCTATAAAAATGCATCAACCCAAGTGTGTTGGCAGGTTAATAAGCTGTATTATTTGGCTTTTATATTTTATTTTGCAGATGCCTGCATTTCTGAATCATTATTGTTAGAAGTTGATTTGGACAAGAATATCTGTAGAGAAAAAATGGGAATAATTTTGTTATGATTTTCAAAATCTTCCTTTTTTCATTGTGTTTCTTTTGAAAAAAGTCTTTGCAATCATTATCCTAGAAAATCTAAGCATATATATTTTAGAATGTTCTATTGTAAGAGGAAGTACTGAAAGCAGACACGTTTGAAGGCATGTAACATCCAGCAACAGTAAATAAGTGTGAAATATATTTTAACTTAATGTTTTCATATAAAATAGGCTTATGTCATATTGTTAATCTGTAGGTTAATATGTTTTACCATTGCTCACCGTTGTTTGCCATTATTATTTTACACTACTAATTTCATTGAAAGCACTATGTGTGAATGAATCAAAAATATTTGGTATAACCACAATAAAAATAAATATCTGTCAGTATCTGTTTGTTGCTCATCCTTAAAGGTAAATTCCACTTCAAACTGTTCAGAAGGAGCGGCAGGGCAACTGCTGTTCCAATTGTAAACAGAGCCTCACGCTCACCTTGCAGTAGCTGATAAAAATTAATTCCTTGCCTTTGCCGGTGTTATAATCTTGCAATCTGCCACACAACATCCATCCATTCATCCATTATCTATACCTGCCTATTCTGGGCAGGGTTGCAGGGGGTGTGGGGGGTGTGGGGGGGGGGGGGGGTGGGCAGGGTGCTGGAGCGGGTTGGCTCCTAGGGTAAGCATTCAATGGGTCATCAGATCCAGGGCTTGCCTTAAAATAACCACAGCGAAAAATACAAAAACAAAGCCACAAAAATTGGACTATGTGATCCCCTTCCCCAAAAAGGCGACTAAACAATCCTTAGCAGGAACTGGCGACGGTTGCTACACAGGTGAGGATACTGTTCTCCTCCAAGGTATGGAAGGAAACCTTAAATAGCTACACCAATCAAGAATAACCACTGGCACCTGCAAATGGGTGAGATGGAAAAAGAGACGGACAAGCAAAGTAGGTTGGAGATGGAGAGAGAGACACAAGCAAAGTAGGTTGGCGATAGAGAGAGAGAGAGACACAAGCAAAGTAGGTTGGCGATAGAGAGAGAGAGAGACACAAGCAAAGTAGGTTGGCAATAGAGAGAGAGAGAGACACAAGCAAAGTAGGTTGGCGATAGAGAGAGAGAGACACAAGCAAAGTAGGGGAGCAAATGTAAAGTAGTGGTAAAGTAATGTAAAGTAATCTCTGCCCATGGTTTGTCCTATCATTGTTATGCCGATGACACCCAACTCTTTCTCTCCTTCCCCCCCTCTGACACACAGGTCTCCGCTCGCATCTCTGCTTGCCTGAGGGACATCCAGAGCTGGATGGATAACCACCATCTTAAGCTGAACCCAGCTAAGACAGAGATGATCTTCATCCCTGCTCCATCCTCTAACCTCCTTGACTTTTCCATTTCCCTAGGGGACACCGTGGTGTCATCATCACCTACCGTAAAAAACCTCGGAGTGGTGATGGACAACAGACTGTCCC
This sequence comes from Anguilla pacifica, assembly GCA_039654925.1. Classification (NCBI taxonomy): domain Eukaryota; kingdom Metazoa; phylum Chordata; class Actinopteri; order Anguilliformes; family Anguillidae; genus Anguilla; species Anguilla pacifica. Next base: position 117,609 of record JBDGNX010000021.1, read on the forward strand.
TCTCCCAGAACATCACGGCGGTGAGTCGAACGTGCAGGTTCTTCCTGTACAACATCCAGAGAATCTGCCCCTTCCTCACCACCTACGCAACCCAGCTTCTAGTTCAAGCGATGGTCTTGTCCCGCCTGGACTACTGCAACTCGCTGCTGGCTGGTCTGCCAGCATCCGCCATCAGACCCCTGCAGCTCATTCAGAATGCTGCAGTGCGTCTGGTCTAAAACCTCCCCAGACATTCCCATGTCACCCCCCTGCTCACTGACCTCCACTGGCTGACTGTTATGGCTCGCATCAAATTTAAGACTTTGGTGCTTGCATACCAGGCAGCTAAGGGGTCAGCACCAGGATACATCCAGAGGATCATCAGACCCTACACACCAGCCAGACCTCTCCGTTCTGCCACCTCTGGACGCTTGGCACCTCCCCCTCTTCGTGTCTGTACTTCCCGCTCGCATCTGCTGTCTGTCCTGGCCCCTCGCTGGTGGAATGACCTCCCCATGGTGGTCAGAACAGCAGAGAATCTGACTACCTTCAAACGCAGACTAAAGACTCATCTCTTCAGGCTGCACCTCTCCCCACCCCTCCCTAGCCTATAGTTTAGCTCAATGTACCTAGTTAGGCTAATGCGATCACGTTAGTTTTTATTTGGCAGGATTGTTTTTGTCCGATTCTGATTAGGCAAATGTGATTTCAGTGCTAGTTTGTACTTGGCAGGATTGTTTGTTTGTTTGCTGAACAGGTTACCCTACAGGGTTGGAGTCCTGATCTATGTGGTCATTTCTGGCACTACAATCTTTACTTCACTCTAGTGTTTTTCTTTTGCGCCTCTGCACCTTGAACTGATGCACTTGTTGTACATCGTTCTGGATAAGAGCGTCTGCTAAATGCCTGTAATGTAATGTAATGTAGTGGCAGGCCTGGAATGGCCTTTGTTTTTGTCTCTTTACAGAAATATCTTCATGCAATTTCTGATTCTGAGGGACACATTCAAACTATCCACAGAGGACCAGCGTTTCATCAAACTTATCAAATTTTGTTAAACTTTAAAAAAAACACTTGTTAAACTGCGGCAGAACCCTTTCACTACCACGGACGGGACCGGCGGGACCCCAGCGGACCAGGCCAGCCGGAAAAATGGCCAGCCTAGACCCCACGAATGAAGTAGGCCAAGGACCAGCCGGCTGACTGGCTGGAGGTCTGGCTGACCGGGTGGCATTTCTCTCTCAGGCTGACACAGAAAAACTAATGCATTCTTTCATAACCTCTAGGCTTGACTATTGCAATGCTCTCTTGTCTGGTCTACCTAAAAAAAAGCTGTTGGCCGCCTACAGCTTGTTCAGAAAGCAGCAGCTCGAGTACTGACGAAGACCAGACAGAGAGCACATATGACACCTGTTTTTAAAGTAATTGCATTGGTTGCCTTTCAGTTTTATAACTGATTTTAAGATTTTCTTACTAGTTTTTAAATCACTGAATGGCCTGGCACCAGCCACTCTCTCAGACATGCTTCTTAGACATGTACCTAGCAGGTCCCTCAGATCCTCTGCAGCTGGCCTCCTAGTCGTCCCAAGGATTTCAACAAAAATGCATGGGGAAACAGCTTTTAGCCACAGTGGCCCTAGTCTCTGGAACAGTCTGCCTAAGGATCTGAGAGACTCCTCCTCTGTGGACATTTTTAAAAGAAACCTAAAGACATATCTTTTAGCCTGGCCTTTAATTAAGGTGCCTCGTCATTTGTTGTTTTATTCATCTATTGTTATTTTATTATTTTAATTGTTGTTTTGCTTTTTTGTGCCTTTGCTCACCTGTTTGTTTACTTTTGTTTTTGTTGCATTGTCTTTCGGTCATGTGCAGCACATTGGGCTACAGCCACTGCATGAAATATGCTATATGAATAAATATTGATTGATAACACAGGTGGAGGCAATGCAGGTGATGACAGGGCAGGACAAGGCAAAATCTACAGGTGCAAGGGAGAAGAACACAGAGAGATAGAAACCAGAGAGAGGGAGAAAAGAGATATAGAGAGAAAGGGAGAAGACACAGAAAACACAGAGACAGAACAAGAAGGACAGAGGTACAACCGTGACAAACTTCTTGGGGAGATGGCTCACTTGCCGAATGTTAATTTGATTCCAAATATTCCAGATTCTACGAATGCACTTCTCAAGCAAAACCCAGATGTTATCTATGGAAATCGCAAACAAAATGGTCCAATGCCAAACCTGATCTTTTATGCCTCTGACACAAAATTGTGGGAAGAAAAACTGTGCCGTGAATGGGACCAATTTACTGTCAGAAGGATTCAGTATGGAAGGCAGATAAACTTCACCAAACCAAATGGGGAAAAAAAAGTCAATGTCAACTTTTACCACACCAAGACAACTTTGGTCCAAGGCACAGAAGCTAACCTTCTTGAATTTTATAACACTTTTGAAAACGAGGACAGAAGACGAACAGTGATGGAACAAGCAGAGAGAAGCAGAAAGAAGGCAAGAAGACGACACGAACAAAGGAGGAATTGATGGACGACGGACTCACGCTTGCAAGCACAATGAAGAAGGGCAAGAAGGTGTATACTCCACTTTAACTGGAACTTTTTAATTTGGGGAATCTGTGATCTTAATCAACTCATCTTCTGAAACCCTCTTCAGATCTTCTTTATCTCATTTGGTGACTCTCCTTTAAAATGTCCTTTGTAGTAATGAGGCTTTTATAAATTATCCTTAAGCAATTATTTAAAATCAGTCTAATGTATGTCACTCTTACAGGTAACTGTTGGTAATTGTCGGTGTTTTCTGTTTTTATAATATAATAGGTTTGGGTAGCTTGATGTCTATATTCTGTGGATTGTCTATACTTATGAACTTATGTTCATATTGCTCCTTCATGCATATATGTATCACAAATCATGTACTTAATTTTAATTTGTGTATTTTTATTATTGTTGTTGCTGCTGTTGCTATAAAAATTGTTAGAAGTTGCTGGCCTCCACCTGGTAAAACTGAAACCACAAACCACAGGAAATTTAAAGTGTGCTCATTCATAATCATGGTCTGTGGACATGCAGAGAATGCTTATCAAAAGGCCAAGATGTGAGACTGTGCCTTTTACATTGCGGTCTTGTCGATACTTTCCTGTCAATTGTTCCTTAGGGTCTCCCCCCCACTGATCAAAAATGACAACCTAGGAGAGCAGTCTTAGAAAAGTTCATACTGGCAGGTACAGGCACATGGATTCTGTGTGACTGAGCACCTGCACCTTTTGTCCCAACTGCTTGATGTGCTCTTTTGATTTGATTTAAAAAATCGTAAAAACGTTGTAAAAACAGTCGTAAAAAAAAAAAAGTCGTAAAAACAATTTTTTAAAGGTTGGTGTGCCCTTGTCTCACTTTGAGCACCTGCCCCTCAAAAGGTCTCTTCAGTGTCCTGCATACTGGTCGCTGATGCACCACATATATTTTTTCGCAAGATGGGTTGATCTGATGAATGCAAAGATATCTTATTTGATGACTGCATGGGCTGACTGAGAATGCACCACAAGCACAATATCCCAAGAAATGTGGTATCAGTTCCCCAGACTCACAAGCACTATTGACTGCTTTGAGATAAGGACTGAACACCCAAGGAGCCTTAAAACTCAGTAAGTGACATTTATTTGTGGTTACAGTCGTAAACATGAATAACTGTAGACTCACCAATAGACACTATAGTTTGTATTCTGTTGCTTAAGAGAGTGGAAAAGGAAACTCCTACAAACACGCATAACTTGCATTACCTCAATTAAAATGTTTCAGTCCAAATCCTGAAGTGTAATATCCTGCAAAATGAAAGCCAAATTGATGTGTCATAACTTATCAATTGCGGGTTTTGTGGAGTTCATTTTCTTTGTCTTCTTCGCCTTAAAATTAATATAAACCGATCAAGTACCAGAGGGATGCAAAAGCTCTCAGCGAATTTTGCTACCTGAGTAAAATAGCAATGTTTGTGCGTTTACTTCCGTAGAGCGAAAAAGTATTCAAGTAACACGAGTTGGACTACAGTGAAGTACTTCGCCACGTGTTACCGATCTGGCAGCATCATGAATAATTTATGACCACTTGTATGGTGGGTAAAGACTCATGAATAATTCATGACGTTTGTATACGAGTATATATAATGAAATACAAAAATATAAAAGTAATTGCTGCATCACGTTTATTTTATATTTTATATTTTACTCAAAATGGTCAAGTCATGTTCATTTAGCTACACATATCTTTCAAACAGTAAAATATATTGATGACAGCCCATAATGCACGATAAGATCACCCGTCTTGTAGCCTACGTCTTGCCCACGAGAAACTGCACGAGAGTTAATGGTCGGATCATAAAGCTCACGACCTGCTGCTGCACACTGTACATAATACTGGTCACTTGTCACGTCACTGAAAGCATCACGGCGAAAATGTCGCCAGGAGAGACGCACGTGGCCATACCTGCGCTTAAACCTCAAAACAATAATGCGTGGTCGTTTGCCCATTTTGGTTCTGTCAGGTGCACACTTGCGCGCCATTTTTGTCTAGGATTGTAGGGGAGGATTTGTGAATTATAAATGAGCGCTTGTTGAGGAATGGGATGGAGAGGCGGGATTAAGAATTGAGAATTGAATAGTCCGATCCGGCCAATTAACACTGTGTTTGCGTTTTTGAGCGAGGTTTTCTGACAAGAAGCATTCGAGGCGCCACAAAGACCAGCGATCTTGTTTTATAAGGCCAGCTGTTTTTATTAACACTCAAGATCAACGAAAGTTTGTATGAATTATTCATGATCTTTCAAATTAATCCTTCAAAAAAAAAAAAAAAAATACACGCCTCATGAATTATGTGGGAAAAAAACTCGCCACAAGCAGGACTGACGCGCAGACGCAGTGAGGTGGCCCCGCAATGGCTTTCGCGAAATAGGGTAGTGATTTTGTCCACTCTACAGTAAAGCCCGGCCAAAATTTCACACTTGTCAGAAATTACCCAAATTTGTTTGTCGGGGCATCGGGCTTGTCCCCCCCCCCCCCCCCCAAAAAAAAAAACACACACACCCTACAGGCCAACGCTGATTTATATATATGTAGAGAGAGAGCAAAAGGAGCTCGAAGGTATGTAAATACAACAAATAATACGACAAAATTACATTAAAAAGCAATGACTAACAAACTAGCAGTTGCAAAACTTTGCTTTTCTACTATTTATGTTCAAATAATGTAATGAACATAGCTGCTTCTATTGACAATTTAATGAAATCATAACAGTAAAGTTACTTTAAATTTAACTGACCATATATTCCTGACAGTCAATGTTAACAGAGAACTACAGCCATCTTGTGTGCTCCTACGAAGAGTTAGGCAACGCCAATTTCAGAGCAGCCCTCAAATTAAAGTTAACCAATGAGCAGGAGGTACCCCCTTCCAGTCGACACTACAGAATATCTCTGGCAAACAAAGGTTTACAGTACAGGATATATTTTATTCCTAGTGCAACAAACCTGATTAACAAGGTACACTCATTTATTTATTCTCCTGATGATTGACGTATATTGTATGTTGCATGCGTAGTGTGTTGTGTTGTATTGTCATAAGTTGATTTGTTGTTCCTGGTGAGTCCAATTTGATTTTCCTGCCTTGTTTGAACAATGAAGTTGTATTCTGTTGTTCTTCTTCTGAGCTGTGCTTGTACATGACATTTACATGATAATTACTGCAGACATTTTCAACAGGGATGGAAATTCACCGGATTGAAGCCTCGGACCTGCACCCTTCTCCTGCAAAAGGTATCGACCCCATTAAAGTACTCATAGGACACATCTTACCCCTGATTTGCATGATCACAACCCGTGGGCCTGCATTCCTCTTTCTGTTTGCTGGATGATTTGATGCTGGCTGTTGGAAGATAAGAATCATCCTAAACTTGACTACATTCTCACCATCGTCCTTTAGATGGAGGCAGCACACATAATGATGACATCAGCACACATAATGATGATGTCCTAGTTATAGAGGATGGGGACAGAGGGGAGGCCATGGAGGATGGTGATCCAGCTCCAGATGAGAGCCATTCAGGTTTGCGCCCACTCAGTAGATATTTATGTCAGGGCTGCCCAGCCCTGTTCCTGGAGATCTATCATCCTGTAGGTTTTAATTCCAACCCTCACAAAGCTCACCTCATTCAACAGCTAGAGATCTCACTGAGCTCATTAGTGGAATCAGGTGTGCCAAATTAGGTTTTGAAATGGAAACCCTGCAGGACGCAAGATTTCCAAGAACAGGGTTGGGCTGCCCTGCTTTACGTGATACTCTCTGTGAAGATCTGTTGTCCTTTGTTTACAAGAAATGAGAGCACAAATGTTTGGGTGCCTGTCTGTTTCTCTCTCAGACAGGGGAATTAGTTCTTCAGCTGTTGATGTGACTGACTCAGGTACTGTTTTTTTCCTTCTTCTTCTTCAGAATCAGTGATATACAATTAAATCAAAAATGAATTTTGAAAGTGCAGACAAAATGCTCTCTTAGAATAATGCGTGTATGCTCTAACGCTACTCTACTAGGACAATCTGAAGAACTGGAGGACCAGCTGATGGAGGTCTTTGAAAGCTGGAGACGCAAACTTAGAGAAACCCCTAAACCACCATCTTGAAACCCCCCCCCCCCCCCCCCCCCCGGCCTCTTTCATTTCCAGCGCCAAGCAGATGAGGACAGATGGCGCCCTCGTGTCAGCCTGGTCCACTTTTGGCGACCGTCCCGTCCCGCCTGCCAGAGGCCACAAGGGGCCGAGAGGAGGCCTGCGGACATCGGCGCAGTTTGGTGGCCAGCCTACAGCGGTGGCTCACAGGAAGGCCGCCCTGGGTGGACGAGGAACCCGGCAATCGGCTCCAGGAGAGAGCTTCCATACCCCCAGAAGTGGAAGGAGATTCGCCCCCCCATTCCATCGCACAGTGCGTGCAAGAGAACATTACCCTCGGTGGAACGCGCAGACCGGCTCTAAATACAACGGGTTTATGGACAACGTTGTCCGAATCATTCAGGGGGCGAAACTCCAGGGGCTCGCAGAGTAGAAGTCCTGCCTGCCGCGTGTGTTTCTTAGGTCCGTGAACTCAGCCGGCTGATTTCACTCATTGGTTCTACCTCCTGGCTGAAGAATGAGCAAACCCGGGTGACCGGGACGAAAGGGACCTGGTGCCGTGGGATCTTGCTGAAACCACACCGGCATCGTGCTGCGGCAAGACTCTTATTGTTTTAATTGCTCCCATCTTTTATACAATAAATTTCTGTGAATGTGGCTCAGAGTCCTGCCTCCATCTTGCCCATTCCTTTCTGGGGTAGTAGTTTAACAAACCTGTGGACCATCTAGTTAGTGGTTCTTCAGTGGCATAGCCAAGATACTGTGCCTCCTCGCCCATGTTGCAACTGCATACAAAGAAGAATCTAGACTCAGAATTGTGTTTCATCTCAGAATTCATTTGAACTCTTCTACAAATAAAAGAAAACCCTAGGGTGGGATTTCAAGGTAACTTTCACTTCAGAGGCAATTCAGTTTTTTAAAAAGCCATGACAACATGATAGGTAACGTAATAATAGTTTTTCTTAGCTTTGCATTTTTAATTAACCAATCTGAATAAAAGAGCACGGATTCCCAAATAGACTATTATGATCCCTGATAGATAATTTCAGTAAAAAACATTTCAGATGTATTTTTTTCAGTTACAAACTCGTGATGTTTAGATTAAGGGCTGAAATGTAGGTTCTTGCTTAAAATCGCCTTCGAAACAATGGAAAGAACAAACGTCATTGCATTCGCTATGATGTTTATTGGCGCTTCTGTCTGTTGTGGATGTAAAGAGGTGGGTCAATATTTAGGCAGCCTAATGGGCAAAGGCTATACCCGAGCCAGCTACCGTTATTGCACTGCCAGATTTGCTCCACCCACCGTATCTCGAAACACACAGAGAATATAATTTCCCATCCATTATTTAAAAAAATGAATCCCCCGGGACGGTGAAAAGCTTTAGACAGAAGTAAAATTAGCACATTTTTCTTTAATCTCCGTTGTCAGCTCGGCTTAAGCTCAATTTAAACACAGGTTAGTAGCTGCATTGTCCAGACGCACACTCTTAAATAGCGGCTGGTATCCTGGCAACCTACAAACGCTCGAACTTGGCAGATTGCAGCTGAAGTACTTCGAGAGAAGGGACTGCCATTTCCAACGCAACGAATGCCAATGCACATAACTTCACATTGTTCTGCAATATCAGGTATTCTGCTCTGTTTGTAACGTAGGCCTTCTGTTTTAAATAGTTTTTTAACTAGTGGATACATTTAGAAGGTAGGCAATTGCTTGCTATCTAGGCTACCTAACAGAGTTGAAACGGAAACTTTAGCTTGTTAGCTAGTTACGCATCCAATTGCTCATCGACACTCGATACGCAGCATTTTTCATGATTTTTTAAATTAATTATATTAATCCTTCATTGATTCTGATGAGCCTGGCGTTGCGCTGCCAAAGGACCGAATAAATGTGGCTTCTGCACCCTTATGCTTGCTTAGATGTAACTGAACATGTAGTACACATCTAGACAATCTAGTGTGGACTAGTTGGACCGAATACGGTGCCACAGCACGACGCGTTTGCCAGTCCATGAAGGTCTCAAACAGAAGACAGCCAGGATGTCCACCGAGTACCAGCAAAACGGGACGGACGACGAGACTAGCAGCGAAAAGGTGAATCGCCGACGGCATCCCGAGCAGCTCCGTGCTGGAATCTGTAGATAGCCCACTGGTGAATATAATTTGGCTTGTTAATTAAAATCTAACAGAGTTTCTATGAGTCAAGTAGAGATCGCCCTCTATCAGAAAAAAAGTTGATTTAACATTGAACAAAGTATGTGTGTACTCTATGTGGACAATTTTTAAACACATACAATATTGACCATTGAAATCATCTCAGAAAAGCAAAGCAAAATAGATTTTTTTTAAAAACACACATTTTATTGTGAATCTGAGAGCTTAGTGATGTGTCAAACAGCCATACCCTGGCTCTTAAACCATTACCCCACACTGTGGATGTCATCTCTCTCTCCCCCCCCCTCGCTCTCTCCCCCCCCCCAGGTGAAACGTGGTGACGTCGGGCCCAGCGTCCTCACGCACGGCCTGCAGCACCTGCAGCACTTCCCCAGCGACGACGCCCCCGTGCGTCACATGACCCACGGCGAGGGCCCGGCGGCGGCTGTCCTCAGCCTGCACGGCGGGGGCGTGGCCAGGGCCTACCACCCGGAGGACGGGCGTCTGCGCGCCACCCTCCGCCCCCCCGTCGAATTCGCGGGCCTGACCGGGACGGGGCTGGCGGGACGGGTCGCCGGCTGGGGCCCCGGGGCCCGGTTGGCCCTGCTGGACGGCGAGTTGCGGCCCCTGGCCTGCGCCGCGGACCCCCCGGACGTGCGGGCCTGCCGGGCCTCTGAGCGGACGCTGGAGCTGGTGACGGCGGGCGAGGGGAACGTCTGCGTGTGGTGCCTGCACCACCTGCTCTGCAAGGTGCGGGTGCGGGAGGGGCTGGGCCCCCGGGACGTCTTCACCCTGCTGGCGCTGGCCCCGCCCGCCGCCGGCCGCCATCACCGGGCCTACGCGGCGTGCGGGACCGCCGTCGCCCTCGTCGACCTGACGGAGGGGAGGCTGCTGGAGAGGAGGCGGAGCCTCCACCTCAGGTGTGTGTGTGTGTGTGTCTGTGTGCATGCCTGTGTGTGTGTAGGATTTTATGAACAGATAGCTATTAGTACACTGGCATAGATGGAGCACTTAGTCATCCAGAGTTTAATTTTTTACAAAATTGTGGGCTGTTGTGTCTTTCATATTTATCCAGATAAACACACACATTAAATGTGAGACTCTCCATCCTAAGTCCTGTACAGAAAATGTGCTCAAAACAAGACGCTGTTCAGTCAGTCTTCCTGCTTGCTTTTTTCTGACTTCTCAAAACATTTTTGGTCACAAAAATAGTCTGAATGATGAAGAAAAAGCAATAAGCTCTTTTTTTGTGAGCAGCTGAAAGGTAGCTCATGTGAATTGAGCTGAACTGAACACACACGAGAGCCTGTGTGACACTTTTTTACTTCAGGGAAATCACGAGCATGGTGCACTGCCCTCTGCTGGACTGTCTGGTCACTGCATCGAGAGACACGTCCATCCGAGTGTGGGGTCCGGACTGGGCTCTGCTCATAACCTTCGTCAGCCACACAGGTGAGGGCGTCTGGGAGTGTATGTACCTTTACCTTACGCCATTTTCTGCACAAGCTAGTATCGAAATCGGTATCTGTTAAATGTACCATGTGTCTAACTTTGGCTTTTAGTATAGCCATTAGCCACCCATGGGTTTTATCTCCCTTTAAATTGTATGTGTATGTAAGGGCAGTAGTCTCCGTGCCAAAGTGGCCTCCACCATTTTGATTATACTGACCTGGAAAGTGTCAGATATGAATTTGAGTGGTATTTAGTGTTTTGTGAAGAGGTGCATGTCGCTGTATTTTTGCCCCCCCCCCCTTGCCCAGACGTGGTGACCGCCCTGACCTCCTGCCCTCTGTCCGGCCTGATCATTTCGGCATCTCTGGATGGGACGCTGCGGTGCTGGAGCTTGGAGGAGGGGGACCAGGTCCAGATGGTGCACGTGGAGGGAGGGGCTCCCCCTTTGGGGCTGGGGGGTCCGGGGGCCGGCGGGACCTTCTACTCCTTCTCTGAGCGGGGCGTGGACTTCTGGGGCATGAACAGCCTGTGCCACCTGCACTGCAGGCTGGGCGCGGACGGGCACCACAGCGGGCACCGCGGCGGCCCCCTGCGCCAGGTCGTGGTGCCCCCCTCCCCCCCGCCCTTCCCGCCCCGGGCGCTGTGCCTCAGCGGCGACGGGAGCCTGGCGCTGGTCGCCGTGGAAACGGGGGCGGTGCTCAGCTCCTTCGCCCCGGGGGAGGGGCGGAGGGTGAGGGGGGCGGACTACTGCCCGTACAGGGAAACCCTGCTGGTCCTGACCGAGGAGGGGGCGGTGCTGAGGGCGAGCGCGCTGACCAATCCGGCCGCTGCCCTGGATGACTGGCGGGGGCCGTGGGAGGAGCCGTGGCCCGAGGGGAGGCATGTCGACGGGGGCGGGGACGGGGGCGGGGGCGGGGGCGGAGACGGGGACGGGCGGCCCCCGAGGCCTGGCCCGGCCTCCTGCCTGGTGCTGTACAGTGCTGTGACCGACCACAAGGAGGCGCTGGAAGACTGGCAGGCGCTCCGGGGGCTGGAGGACCTGCGTGCGGTTAAACGGAGGTCACGGCTCGACGTCAGGAACTGGTCTGTCTGTCTGTCTGTCTGTCTGTCTGCCTGCCTGCCTGTCTGTCTGTCTGTCTGCCTGTCTGCCTGCCTGTCTGTCTGTCTGCCTGTCTGCCTGTCTGTCTGTTGTCTCTCTGACTGCTGTCATTCTCCATTGCCTGCCTATGATATGACTTTAATATGGTTTACCGTTGTACAGGTGTACCTCTTCGCACATGGCCTGTGTGATTGTGTTGGCGTGTTTTTGGGGGCAGGTTCCTGGTGATGTTGGGGCAGGAGCGGGGGTGTGTGTCCGTGCTGAAGTGGAATTCTGGGGATGTGCTGTACAGAGCTCCAGCGCACAGCGGGCAGAATGTCACCGCCCTGCAGGCCGACCCCGGGAATGGCTACCTGTTTTCTGCAGGTGCACACCTGTGTGTGTGTGTGTGTGTGTATTTATGTGTGTGTGTGCATGTGTGTGTGTGTATGTGTGTAAGTGTGTGCATCTGGGTGTTTGTACTTATGTATGTGTGTCTTTCATCTGACCCTGTGTGTGCGTGCGTGTGTGTGTATTTATGTGTGTGTGTGCGTGTGTGTGTTCTGTCCCCAGGGGAGGACAGGACGGTGCAGGTGTGGAAGGTTTGCCCCCTCGCTCCTGACTGTCTGAGCCCCCACCTCAGCCTCCCCTGTGGGCTTCCGCCCGTGCGCTTGGCCTCCCTGGGACCCCTGCTGGCCCTGGCCTTGCAGGAGCCCCACAGCGCCACCTACTGCCTGCTTCACGTATGCCTGGAGACCCAGAGCACCACCGAGCACCCGCCCAGCCAAGACCACCTGGACTGCATCACAGGTGAGACGCAGGGGAGGAGACCAGAGACCGCGTCAGAGAGTTCTGTGTGTGTGTCTTTCCTCTGACAGTGTGTGTGTGTGTGTGTGTGTGCGTGTGTGTGTGTCTGTGTGTGTGTGTGTGTGTGTGTGCGTGTGTGCATGTGTGTGTGTGTGTGTGTGTGTGCGTGTGTGTGTGTGTGTGTGTGCGTGTGTGCGTGTGTGTGTGTGTGTGTGTGTGTGTGTGTGCGTGCGTGCGTGCGTGTGTGTGTGTGTGCGTGTGTGTGTGTGTGCGTGTGTGTGTGTGTGTGTGCGTGTGTGTGTGTTCAGGGCTTTGTGCGTGTCCTCAGTTGGGTGTGCTGGCCTCCAGTAGTCGGGACGGGACCATACGCATTTGGGACGATGAGAACCGTCTCCTCAGGTGAGAGATTGCTGTCTGTGTCTGTGTGTGTCTTGTATACATGTGTATGTGTGTAAGTTTGTGTGGTTGTTATTGTGTACATGGAAATGTGTACAGACGTATGAGTGGTTTTATGTGAGTGTGCGGGTGTGTATGTGTGTGTGTGTGTGTGTGTGTGTGTGTGTGTGTGTGTGATAGTGTGGGCGTGTGCGTGTGTGTGTGTGTGTGTGTGTGTGTGTGATAGTCTGGGCGTGTGTGTGTGAGTGCTTGCGTGTGGGTATGTGTGTGTGTATGTGTGTGATACTGCTTTATTGCGCTCTATCTCCCTGCTGTTTTCCCAGAATCCTCCAGCTGAACGCGGAGCCGGAGTGTCTGGCGTACTGCAGGCAGAGTGGGGACCTGCTGCTGGGGATCAGGGGGGACCTGTACAGGATCCCCAAAAACCAGCTGCTACCCTCTGACCTCCACATACAGGTAACCCACCAGGGGGGTACAGGGGACCCCACATACAGGTAACCCACCAGGGGGGTACAGGGGACCCCACATACAGGTACGCTGGACAGGGGGTCACAGGGGACCCCACATACAGGTACACTGGATGGGGGGTAGTAACAGTTAGATAAACTATCATATACAGGTACACATATTGAACATCATACCATATATATTCATATACTACAATCATATAGTACAGTATAATAATAAACTGTGTGTGTGTGTGTGTGTGTGTGTGTGTATAGCTCCTTTGTGCTGAGCAGTTTGAACCCCTACTGGACATTCCTACCCCTGAAACCAGGAGAGACAGAAGCACACACAGGTAGCCTTGGCTTATCCGTCTGTTTTAAATACTAAGAGGCTGAAGGATGTGTGAGACCTAAACCTGTTTGATGCTGTGAATTTCCGGGTGTCAGGACTGAATAACAAATAACCAGTCCTGCTAAGCCAGTATGAACCCCCTGAATAGGTCTGTTTTGGGGCGGTGCAGGGGTCTCAGTGAACCGTGTTGGGATCCTCCAGTGCCTCTTTTGGGTTTTATTGCAGATTTTATTCATTGTTCACGCTCATGAAATGGATCGCGGCATCCTCTACACTCTGATTGAAAGCTGAGAGCAAGTTTCAGGCAACAGGTGTGTAATGGCCTCAGTCCTGTGTGAATGCACTTCTGTTCCCGGCATCAGGTGTGCCAGTTCCTGTGCGGAAGGTGAGGAGGGGCACAGCCAGGCGGAGGAGACCACAGATACGGTGAGACGGTGCTTTTTATAGCGCCATGCCGTTCTAGTTACTCTTTGGGGTTGCAGTCAGTTGCCAGTGTGGTACAATGTATTGGGAACTGGGCTTTCAATTCAAGAGATTGCAGGTTTGATTCCAAAGTAGGGCATCGCAGCTGTATAAATGGATTGCATTTTACCCCATGAAGAGTGGAATGCTTTTTCTAAATTCAGTCAGTGTTCTAGAACTGAATTGCTTTCAGTTGCCAGCAGTGATTGTGACATCAGCACTAGAATGTTCAGCTAAGAACATTCTCATTACTTATATGTGATCTCACACATTAAAGGGTTAAAAAGGGTAAAGGTTTGCAAGTTGTTCTAGATTAGTGCGTCAGCCACATGCCTAATGCCATGTTTGTAGGGACGCTGCAGGTGTGTAGGGACGCTGCAGGTGTGTAGTGACGCTGCAGGTGTGTAGGGACGCTGCAGGTGTGTAGTGACGCTGCAGGCGTGTAGGGACGCTGCAGGTGTGTAGTGACGCTGCAGGTGTGTAGTGACGCTGCAGGTGTGTAGTGATGCTGCAGGTGTGTAGTGACGCTGCAGGTGTGTAGTGACGCTGCAGGTGTGTAGGGACGCTGCAGGTGTGTAGTGACGCTGCAGGCGTGTAGGGACGCTGCAGGTGTGTAGTGACGCTGCAGGTGTGTAGTGACGCTGCAGGTGTGTAGGGACGCTGCAGGTGTGTAGTGATGCTGCAGGTGTGTAGTGACGCTGCAGGTGTGTAGTGACGCTGCAGGCGTGTAGTGACGCTGCAGGTGTGTAGTGATGCTGCAGGTGTGTCTGAGCGTGGTGTGGTTTTGCGGTTGCATGGGTGCTGAAGCTCTCCTCTGGATTCCAGGAGCACTCAGCCCTGCTCGCTCGGAGCAGGGATCTCCAGGCCCTCCAGCAGGGGGCGGTGCTGCCCGGCAAGAAGAAGAAGAAGCTTCCCACCACCCGTCGGATGAAGAGAGAGGCCTTCGCTCGCTACCTGAAGCTTGTGTTCCCCGAGCCGCTCAGAACTGAGGTGGGTCCTGCTAAGGCGTACGCAAACACAGAGCGTCCCACACACACACACACACACACACACACACACTTAGACGAAGCACAGCTGGAAAAGCACTGCAGCGTGGCAAACTGACCACGGTGACTGACTGGCGTTATAATTTAAACCTCAAGTGCTCTTCCTCGTTTGTGCGGATTGAGATACTCACTCACCCATAAGCATGTTTGTCCTACCAGAGGCTTTCCTTGTCAATATACAGATCCCAATGGAGATGGAGGATGCGTTTGGCCTGCAGGGGGTGCTGTTCCCTCCCAGGCGGCCCACAGAACTCCGCCCCCTACCACCGCATCTAGTGAGAGAGCGGGTTGCTCCCCGATACTCAAATAATGTATCCTTCTGTCCTCCGCTGCCACCTCATCTCCTCCGTGCCCCGGGAAACGGATGTTCGTGTCCTCCTTCCCTCCAGCGTCCCGATATGGGAGGAGGCGAGGAGCTTGAAGCCGCTTTGCTCATCTTTACCAATATTGGGACATCGGAGTGAGGGAGGGAGGACACAAAGATCTGTTTCCAGAGCTAAGGATACATCGACTATGCGACTGCAGAAGTATTTTCACATTTCTGGGCGACATCCTTGTGCGTACGCCCACAGAGATAAAAAAAAAAAACGCATCCCACAGAGTCTGACACTAAGCATCCAAACTTTAGAAACTGATGGAGCGTTCCAATTTCCCAACTTATGCAGGATAGTATTTGGGCAAATCTGTGCACGCTTCCTGCAGGGAGCTCTTAGCACCTCTCTTCTCCTCCGTTTTTGCCCCATGCAGGGTGGGGCCGCCAATGCCTCTCTCCAGAAGTCCCTTTGGGGCTTCATTCCCAATTCTGTGGTGCTGGCAGAGCTGTGGCCGGGCATGATGGGGGAGAACGCCCTCCCGCAGGCACCCTGGGCCCTGAGGGAGGGCCTGGGCCTGCTCAGTGAGGTGAGGGGGGCTGGCGGGGGGCGGGAGGGGAAGGGGGGTGGGGGGCGGCATGGGATTCAGTCTTGGGTGCAAGAGCTGGGTGAGCTGCACTTTGGGAAACTGAGGGAATGAGATGAGTTCTGGGAAATGTAGTTTTTTTTTGTTTGTTTAACTTTAATGGCAAATGACTGTCAGGGTAGTTTAGAAGTTTGTATGTTGAATCTATCACAGGGCTGACCAAACCCTGTTCCCGGAGATCTGCCATGCTGAACTTAATGGCATTAACTTAATGTAATGTTGTCGTGTTGTTGTTTCCATAGAATGACGTTGGTGAGGTGAAGCTCCTGGTGTGTGATGATGATGATGATGATGATGGTGGTGGTGATGACAGTGAGCTGAAGCTTCGCCACCTGCTGGAGAAGCAGGACACCCTTCCGAGACCGATGACCCCTCCCGCCCCTCCAACCCGGCCCGTGGTGGAGAGTGTTCGGCCCAGATACAGAGTGAGTTTTTGGGTGTGGTACCGGCACATTTAATGCCTAAATCTGTTTGATCCGTCTGACCGTCCGTCTCTCCACAGGTTCCCAAATGCCCCCTCATTGTGAGGCGGAGGAAAGCAGACTCTCCACCACCCCCCACCCCGAAACCTCCAACCCCCTCCCCACCCCGCACTACCCCTCCCAAACCCCCTCCACCGCCTACTCCACCGCACCAGTCTCCCGTGCCCCACACCCCCCTACCTCGGCCCCCACCACCGCCCTCGCCACCACCCCCACCTGCACCTCTGCCACCCCCCAGTCCCCACCGTGAGGAACCCCAGCCTCCAACACCCCCGTGCCCTATCCCAGAGTTCCTCAACCCGTTTGTGGACCAGGACTGGTTCCAGGAAGTCTTCCCAGAGCACAGCGTGAGTCAGAGTTGCTCTTCCTCACCGTTTAAAAGCAAATGCGAAAATATCTGATGTCACAATCTGTGCTGTGTGTCGGCTGTGATGCCTTATGCCTGCTGTGCTTTATTTACACTGTGACATGTCTCTGTGCTGCATCTTCTGTGTGTTGCCTGTGCTATGTCTCTCTGAGCTGTGGGGCTGTGCTGTGTCTGTGCTGTGTGTTGGCTGTGCTGGTTGTTTTGCTGTGCTGTGTCTGTGCCCTATGTTCACTGTGCCGTATGTGTGCTGTGTTTTGGCTGTGCTGGTTGTTGACTGCGCTGTCATGTGCTCTGTGTTGGCTGTGTCGTGTGTGTGCTGTGTTTTGGCTGTGCTGGTTGTTGACTGCGCTGTCGTGTGCTCTGTGTTGGCTGTGCCATGTGTGCTGTATTTTGGCTGTGCTGGTTGTTGACGGCGAGGTTGTGTGCTCTGTGTTCACTGTGCTGTGTTTTGGCTGTGCTGGCTGTTGACTGCACTGTTGTGTGCTCTGTGTTCACTGTGCTGTGTTTTGGCTGTGCTGGCTGTTGACTGCGCTGTTGTATGCTCTGTGTTCACTGTGCCATGTCTGTGCCCAGCTGTTGCACAGCTCTCTCAGCCCCGAGGCCTTCGCCCTGATCCTGCTGCAGAAGCTCAGCTGCTGCCAGGCTGGGTCCAGGACACACATCCTGAATGCACTTACACAGCTCCTCAGACAGGGGGCGCTGAAGAACAGCAAGCAAATCTCTGCTGGCCTTACTGACCTGCTGCAGATCTTTGCCACATCAGACATGGTATGTTCCACGAGGCCACATAATATAACCAGCAATGTCACCTTCTTTCCCAACATGGTACATTCCACATCACCTTCATTCCCCACATGGTACATTCCACAACACCACCTTCATTCCCAACATGGTACATTCCACAACACCACCTTCATTCCCAACATGGTACATTCCACAACACCACCTTCATTCCCAACATGGTACATTCCACAACATCACCTTCATTCCCCACATGGTACATTCTCCAAGATCACCTTCATGTCGATGGTTTCACTTTGTCTGTGATTCAGTTGCAGGAGGACAGGCGCTTTGTCTGTGAGCTTCTCAAAGCGGTGGTGTCTGTGGGCTCCGACAGCACTGACACCATGGTGGAGCTACTGACCATTCTGGCTCACAAGGAACTGGGGCTGCAGTGAGTCTGTCCTTAATATTATTAAGACGTCCCACCCTTGTAGTCACCGCCTCTTCCTCTCTGTAGGACCTCCTGAAAAGTATGGTTTACTTCCTGAAATGTTTGCTCCCTGAATACACTCAGGGAAACACCCAAGAAATAAGCATATATCATCCAGGGTTTTTAAGTACACCTCATTTAGAGAAAAACTTCACCTACTTAACGATTTCCTCATCCAGTGTACTCAACTTGTATACTCAATAGTAGGGAATTGAGCTGCTTCGGACACAGCCGCTGTGCTACTACAGGGCTGGACTGTGTGAAATCGTACAGGTGTGTCTAAGGCTACTCAGACAGAGGGGAGTGTATGGTGTGGTTGCCATAGTGACAGACACGCAGTGGGCGTTGCAGGGGAGCCGTGCTCCGCCTGTTGAAGTCGACGGGCGTGGAGGAGGCGGAGCCCTGGCTCAGTTTGGAGGTGGCGACCTGGCGCTCTGGGACGCGGGCGGAGCCCGAGCACACCTGGGCACACCTGAGGCAGGTGGCAGCCCGCTGGCTGGACTTCTGGACCTGCAAGTACCAGGTGTGTGTGTGTGTGATACAACATTTAGGCCCATGTTCTGCAAGCATCAGTGCTGATTAGGGTTGGTTACCGAGGGAACTTCTTGTCATGTGATAAAAGCTGGCTGTAGCCATTCTGCCATGAATGTGAATGTGGTCTCATTAAAGTAGACAGGTCAAAGGTCGTGGCCAACAGAACAGGGGCAGCCTTTTGGAAACGTGGGGAGGTATAATTCCACCCGTCTGTCTCTCCTTGGGGATCAGCAGGACAGGGCCCTGCTCCTGAGAGGTGTGGAGGAGAAGCGGTCCTTCGCCCCTGTGGACGTCCTGCGCTTCTTCTGCTCCATACAGAGAGAGAACCAGAACCGCCCACCGGCACCGGCACCGGCACCACCTGCTCCAGAGGGCCGCAAAGACACCGTGCTGCGCCATCAACACTTATACAGGTAACTGCCCCTTAACAGGTACCTCATAAATCAATCAGTCTTTACAGTCACATCTATCACCCTTTACAGTCACATAAATCAGCCTTTACAGTCACATCCACCACCCTTTACAGTCACATCAGTCAGCCTTTACAGTCACATCTACCACCATTTACAGTCACATCAGTCAGCCTTTACAGTCACATCTACCACCATTTACAGTCACATCAGTCAGCCTTTACAGTCACATCCGCCACCCTTTAGCCACATCCACCACCCATCCCTCCCACAGGTAGTCACTTCTCCCAGTTTCATCCAAATTATTCGATTTTGGTTATCCTGTCCAGGCGGCAATAAGAGACTGTGAAGCTTTGCGTTTCAGATCCTATCTTGACATGTTTAACATTGTATGTACTGTATGTACATGTATTATGCATGTTAGCTATTAGTACAGGATAGCTATTAGTACACTGGCACAGACAGAACACACACTCACGGGAAGTGTGCGTGCTACAGACATACAGTGCATATGTGTTGTGGTGTGTTACAGTACATGTACATTATGTATAAATGCATGATGGTGTTGCAGTACCTGTATAGTATGTATAAATGCACGATGGTGTGTTACTGTACCTGTATAGTATGTATAAATGCATGATGGTGTTGCAGTACCTGTATAGTATGTATAAATGCATTATGGTGTGTTACTGTACCTGTATAGTATGTATAAATGCATGATTTGTGCTCGTTTGTGTTCTAGGAAGCCGATCCTGCGCCTGGGAGAGACTCACAGTCTGGCCAGAGCACGCCAAACTAAGAGTAAGCGCTAGAGGGGGTTTGTGTGTGTGTGTGTGTGTGTGTGTGGTATGTATGGGTATCCAGGCTTGTATCTGACAATCTGGAACCAGACACAGAGCACGTGTGTCTGTCCAGTGTAACTCCTGCCATACGACTCCCTATAACATCCACCTGTCCTGCCTCTAACACAGGTTATTTGCCCTCTTCTTTCCCAACCCCCCTCTCCCAAAACAGGAGCGGCCCTGCCCCCGCTGCTGCACCGGCCCCTCCTGGAGGGCTTCGTCCCGTTCATCTCCCTCCCGCTGCCCCGGGTCAGCCTGTGCCCCTTCCCCTGCCTGCAGGACCGGCACTGGCCAAAGGGGGCGCTGCAGCGCCGCTACTTCATCCCAGAGCACTCCTGCACAGATTACTACAGATGAGCAGAAACGGCCCCCACCACTGACAGTGCTGGAGTCTAAAACCTCAGGTGTGAACCCCTAAACCACAGATCTGCATTACAGCTGCGACAGCTATCAGAATCCGTGACACAAGAGATTAGCTGTTCCAGTTGTAATGCAGTTGTGTGGCCTGGAGTGTTTATACCTGCGGTTTAAACTCCGATTAAGCACGCTGCAGTGGACCCAGTCAGACTAATGAGCACCAGGCACCACATGGTGGATAAAAGGAATCCCTGCCTGGGTACATTAAAAAAACTTTTTAAAAACCTGCAGAATGGAGAAAGCTATGGCGCTTTTGAGCAGTTTAGTACATATAACCAGCAGAACAGGACAAGACTGACATCTGGATATCTGGGAGCCCTACAGAGCAGAAATGTCTTCTCTCCTTCTCTTCATTAAATATGCTGCAGCCACCAGTTCTTTCGCTGGGTTAATGACGTGGGTAGGAGTCCTTTTCTATACCATTTTCCTGGCTGTTGACCACCTTCTTTTTACAGCAGCTGTTACTACCCCCACACAGAAATATAGCGTAGCCTCCTACTGCACTCATCTCGCCCTTCGTTAATTTAACCACAACGCAAAAAGCAGCGGGCAGTTTAAAAAACTGGGTATCTTGTTCCATTTAGGCTATCCTTTTCAAAGAACGAAGTTCAAATTTAACTGTCGGTTCATGTTTTAAGGTCAAGGGCAAACGGCCTTGCAACTGATTGGTCATTTTCTGCTGTTGAGCAACTGGCATAACAGCCATGTCTTAATACAGAAAATAACGTATAAGTTACAGGAAAATATAATTTATTTATAGATAAACAATTACAACAGAGTATTACTCATCAGGAGTAGGTAATTCTGAACAGTTTTACTTTTAATATGTAAAAATAATAATGCGAGAGCTTGTCTGAGTACAAGCCAAAAATCACAATTCCTCCAAAGATGCCTTTTTTTCCACAGCCATCAATAAGCAAAAGTTCTGCTTTGGTCCGCACTTCAGTATTGGCTGCTGTAATCATGTGACCGTCACGTGACCACTGATGTCAATTCTGATTCGCTGGAAATTTGGCTGTGGAAGCAAGCGCAGGCAGACGTATAAACATTGAGGTACACTGCTGTCAAGGCAAGAATTTCTCCATTTATATCTTAAATAAATGAGCCCATTCACAGCATGTGCAAAATAATAATAATAATAATAATAATAATAATAATAATAATCCTATTAAGGCCAAGTTTCAGTTGTTTTTTTTTTTTTTTTTTAAACCTCTTTGGCGGGTGAAAGTGTCTTCACTTACACCCTGACCTTCACCTTTCAGCGGCTGCCAAAACCGATGTGATATATGCCCCCCTCGTGATCGCCCGTCCGTCCGTCCGTCCATTCACGTGCTCTGCACGGGACACTGCAGCTGCTGCGTGTCGCCGGGGATGACCATCTGACCCGCTGGCTGTCCGAAATTGCCCCCCCCCCCTTTAAAAGCCCTCTGGAGTTCACTTCAGTTAATACACAACACAAGTGCAAAAGCAGGCTGTGCCGAACATCACTTAAGACTTTTCTTTCCCCTCTTTCTCCGTGTAACCAAACGGCTGATCTTTGTGTGACACGAGCTCAATAAAGCTGTTACTCTGAAATGACTACATTTCCCTGGAGGTCGGATTATTCTCACTTCACAGGGACGATTGTCAAGTATGTGTGATTTGAGGTTCTCCCCCGTGAGAATTTCGTCGCCAGGAACAAGCTACGGTATGAAAGCCAGTTAAGACATCTAGAGAGACACCCTTCCTTGAGGGACCAGGCACAGCCTGGGATTTGTGGACTTTCACCAAAAATGTTTCACTGGCTTGCCACTGCACTGGCAGCCTGAGTTTGCAGTCCAGTGCTTCTCAACCCTGTTCCCAGAGATCTACCGTCCGGTAGGTTTTCACTCCAACCCTCACAAAGCTCACCTCATTCAACAGCTAGAGATCTCACTGAGCTGCTGGTCGGTAGAATCAGGTGTGCCAGGTTAGGGTTGAAATGAAAACATACAGGACAGCAGATCTCCAGGAACTTGGGTCAGGAACCACTGTTGTAGTCGTTACAGCTATTTAACCCACACCCCAACCCCCACCCCAACCTCCACCCGCACCCCCACCCCGACCTCCCAACATGGCTATAATGGTAAGAGGTAAACAGAGGTAAACCACTGTAAAAGAAGGCCAGAACTGACTCTCCTAGCTTTCCACGTCTGTGAGAGCCACCAGACCCCCCCCCTCGCAGGGCCAGGCTAGTCCTCGTCCATCAGGTCTGTGCTGTAGCTGAGGAGGTCAGAGGTCAGGAGGAGGTCGCAGCGCCCGCTCTCCGCCAGCGCCTTCTCCAGCTCCAGCTGCACCGCCTCCCTCACCTCCATCTCCTCCACCAGGGGCCAGTCCAGCAGCTGGGCGCTGGAGGGGAGGGGCGGCAGGCCCGGCTGGTACTCCTCCAGGGGGTTCGGGTAGAGCAGCAGACGGAGGGAGGGGATGCCGGCGGCCGCCCGGACCAGCGCCAGCACCCCGTCCCGGGACAGCGGGTTCAGGGCCAGCCTCAGGCTGCGCAGGGCCCGGCAGAGCCCCAGGGAGGGCAGCAGCGCCCCCAGCAGGCCGTCGGAGAGGCCGCAGCCGCTGAGCGAGAGCTCGGAGAGGCACGAGCGGGCCTGGTGGAGCAGCCGGCGCAGGGAGGGGAGCGCGGCCTCGTCCAGCCTGTTCTCGCTCAGGTCCAGGCACCGCAGCGAGGACGCGTGCGGGCTGCAGGACAGGTAGGACAGGTCGGCCGCGCTCAGGCTCAGGTAGGGCAGCTCCAGCACCTCCAGTGGCCGGGAGAGGGAACTGCAGACCGGAACAGGCAGAAGGGAGAGAGATGAGAGATGTGGCCAGAAGTTCTCATTAGCAAGCATGGGGGGTCTGGGGGCTCATTCTTAAATAAAAAATTCTAAATGCGGCTGAGGTCCGCAGGCGTACCTGAGCAGCATGCGCAGATGTCCCGGCAGCCTGAGCGCAGTCAGGCTGAGTCTGCGCAGCTGTGCGAGCCCGCCGAGCCCCTGCGCCATCTCCCGCAGCGCCCCCTCCTGGCCGGGCAGGTCCCTGCGCATGTCCAGGTTGCAGTAGTGCAGGCGCAGGGAGCGGAGGTCGGGGAAGGGCTCCAGGGCGGGCAGCAGGAGCGCCAGACCGGCCACGCCCAGGCTGCTGTAGCGGACGTCCAGGCCCAGCAGGCCGCGCCGCGGCAGGAGGGCCAGCAGGGCGGCGATGTTGGCGGCGGGGATCTCCTCCACGCGCAGGTGGCGGCAGTGCAGGCGGAGGGGCCCGCCCGTGCTGAGGGCCACGCGGACACGCTCCCAGGAGCGGGCGTTCACGAACAGGTCGGCCCACACCCGCACCTCCCGCTCGTCCTCCCCGCCGCCCTCGCCCCCACCCCCGCCCCCGCCCCTCCCCGGCCGTCTGTCCGCGCCCGCGTCGTCCCTCGCCCTCCTCTCCTCCATCGTCCTCCGGACCCCCTGCGCCCGGTCCCCGCCCCCCTCCGCCGACACCCTCCCGAAATCTGTCCGCCCGCCCGCCCCGGGGAGCCCCCTCTCTCTTTTCGCCGCGGCGTCCCTCTCCGCCTCCGTCTCCAGCACCCGCTTCCTCTCCCTCTCCCGCTCCCGCCGGGGGCCCCCGGGGGCCCGGCCCTTGGCCTGCAGCACGGTGGAGCAGAGGGACACGGTGAGCGACCAGCCCCCCATGGAGTCCCCCACACCCCCGTCCTCACACTGCAGCCCGCACAGGTCCAGCACCTGGAGAGCGCACCTGGGACAGGTGAGGGAACGGTAGCCATGAGAACAGAAACAAATCACAGGTTCCTTTTACAGTACTCTTATCACTTACACACCTGGGGCACAGCATTCAATACAGTTCATTTGTGGCAAAGGCCACTTCATTTGCATTCATTATTTACCTTCCATGTTCTGTTATTTCGCTGTATGTTTTTTTTCTCGTCTCTGCTCACCTTTTGTCCCCCAGTCCCCGGACCACAGCCAACAGCAGAGCCTGTACACAGAGCCGGTTGGGCGGCTTATGCCCCGACTTCCTCCGGCCTCCCACCCTGAGAGTCCTCTCTGGCCAGCGCTGTACCAGCTCGCCGATGGCCAGCGGACGACAGTGAGCGACGGCAGCCTCCAGAAGAGGCTGATACAGCTCCCTCGGTACGCAGCCAAGCCAACACGCAGACGAGCTGTGGTCACTCACGACTTCCTTAGCGCACAGACTGACCAAGGAGGACACGATCACCATTGCACAACACGATCGACTCCGGCGATAGAGTAAACAAACTGGAAGCGTCGTTCTTGGCGCTAGAACTTAGGTTGTTCTATAACCCCCTAACTTTAGCTAAAGACACGTTAGCTAGATAAAAACAGAGCTAGCTAGCCGACTACGGTTATCCCACTGCCTCGCTGGCAAAGCTGACACTCCGGGATTTCACTTTTACTGCCAGGCTTGTGGTTTCAAACAATATAGCCAGCTGTAACATACCAAAGTTCGCGTGCTACCCTGACAGCAATCCGAAACGCTAGAGTTATGCCACCTATAAAACTAAAAAAGGCTTTTGCTCAGCTGGCTAATGGAACCACATAACAACAGCCACTGATACCTCGTTAATGGTAGGTCACATGGATAACGTTCATCGCTCCATTCAGCCAGTTGCAAAGCTTGCATGTCCAATTTCAGGCAACTTTAATGGCTCCACAGACGAGCAGGTTACCGAAGAAAACAAAGTCTTGTGTGCATTAGCTCACTAGCACACCAAGCCCGACGAGCGTCAATCCTAACGAGTTTGTTTTCGTACATTGAGCGCATACAGGAACTGAAGGAGGAGCCAGAAATTGCAGCAGCAACCAACATGGCGTTCAGGCGCATCGCATCATGTCACTTCCCCATCGACTACAATGGAGAAACTATTCATTTTCTTTCGATATTACTTATTCTCGGTTATATTTTAAACGCATGCATAACCAAAATGCATATTCGAATAAGAAGAGTAGCTTTATTTTACTTGACACGACTCTATAACGGAATTAACCTCAAGTGGTTTTGTTCAGTGCTGAGACAGCATTCATTCCGGTTAGTAGTAATGAGCACCTGAAGATGCCAAGCATGAAGAGGTTCACCAGATCTAAATTCAGTTATTTGCGTAGCACTTTTTTTTTTACTGAGTCACAGCCGAAAAGACGCTTTACAGAATGTGAACTTGTACATATCCTGCACCCCCATATAGGCAGCAAGGTAAAATAAATAAATAACTCCCCAGCGCGAGTTTCAGACATACTGGTCCAAAAATCCAGGTCCAGAAAGTAAAAGCCTTCCCTGGTCTTTTGTTCCAATCACCTGGATTAGCTAATTGGGAAAATTCTTCAGCCAGAGATAGAATTAGTGGCATCAGTTGGCTGAGTTCATGAGCGGAAGAAACACACGACGGACTAGTTTCTGACCCCTGGATTTTCCACCTGGTGGTGGCAGCAGACCAGGTTGCGTGCCCGTTGTGGCCATAAGTTATAGTATAACACTTCGACAGCTGCCGCAGTCAGACGTTTCGTTCGGATTGCTTTTGAACATCCACAATAACATCGAGCTAGCCAAGTCGGTGCATAGTAAAATTTAGCATGCTAATAAAAACGACACCAGTAGCGAACAAGTATCTAGTGATATTTGAGGGGAATTAAATTGATTCACAGTGGTTGCTCATTTTTTCTTTTAGCCCTGAGTTATGCAATGAGTTTTTCAACACTGGGAAAACAGACTCACTTGGTAGCTGAAAGGGAAGGGATAGCGTTGAGCCCCAAGTTGGATTCCAGGCTGTGGAACTTTGCTCAGTGGCAGTGAGCAGTAAAATGGATGGTGTGTCTGTGCAAATACTATCACTGCACACTAGAGGGCGCAGTGATTAAAATTAATTCAGGAGATTGAGGTTTGAAATATTGGCCACCACTGTCTGCATAGTACGGGAAATGAAACACCGTGAGAACAGTGCAGTAATATGATCTTCACGGTAGACAAGCTGTGTAAAATGGCAGAATGAAAACCTATGGATGTTGTAAAAAATAACGTAAAAAACATTTTTTTAAAACTTGCATCCTTTGGTGGAGGAAAAATGTTTGATTCAGTAAAACTACAACACGTACATGAGGTTTGGAATGCGGGTGTGAGGATGATTTACAGCAGTGCAGTATAATGGAAAACGTCAGTATAAATCCAGCTGTATGACTGGATCCTGTGTGGAAAAAAATGCAAAAGCTGTGTAAATCGCCCAGGATAAGAGGATCTGCTAAATGCCCCCAATGTAATGTAAATGTGATGTAATGAAAGGGTTAATAATTTACCGCTGGTTCATTTCATATTCAACAGCTAATTTTCACTGATGTGACAGTCATTAAGTTCTTCATTGGAACATCGCAGTAGTTTCCTACTGGGGGGGGGGGGGGGGGGGTGGGATTATGAACTACCACACTGAACAAATTCCTAAGAAGCTGAACCATTCTGAAGACAGAGTCACAGGAGAAATGATCTTTTGAGACCCAGCAGGAATTTCAAAGGCCAAGGGAGTCCCCCCCAACTAGAAGGAGTCTCACCTTTACAAACCAGGAACACACACACACACACACAAAAAAAAAACCCGTTTGGCTAAAACACAGAAAACTTTATTCAGCTTACCAACTCACAAAGGACATATGAAAACCCCTCTCTCAACGGGGGAGACGACGAGCAGGAGGAGAGGAGCGAGAGGAACGGAGGGAGGGGGTCCTGTCCTTTCGTTTCACACAGGCCTCTCCTGCAGATCTCTTCAGCAGGACGGGGGCGTGAAGGCCAGCTGTGCCGACGACACCGACGTTTCCGGGCTCACGCTCTCTCCTTCAGCCTCGCCAAAGCGGCCCCCGGGAGAGGCACGCGACGGGGCGTCCCGCGACAGGGCTGCCCCCCTCACAGCGCGGCACAAGAACCCCACCCTCATCCTCATCAGAAAGGGGAGATACGGTTAGGACGAAGGGGGGCCAAAACGAAACGTTGCAGTGACTAAAGGCCAGGGGCCTGGGGTGGGTGGTTCCAGGCCCCGGACGGCTAACTGCAGGCTTGGCGTTCTGTTATTGCTCACGTGGCAGTGAATCGGGATTTTCACGCGTCGCACAGCGTCAGGAGGGCCTTTCACATGAAAAATAAAATTAAAATAAAGGGAAGAAATGGGCCTCAGCCCGCAGGCCGATTGCACAGCTCCTGAGCGGGGCTTAAAATGCACGCAGCCCCACGACTCTCACCAAAAAAAAACAACAACTTAAAACTGAGAAACTGTAAGAGTGACAGGAGAAGAAGAAGAAAAAAAAAAGACATGGGTCCAAAAAAACAAACCAAATACAAATAAAATCCAGGCTGGAGAGAATGTCAATCACAGTAACGCTCCTGTAACCCCGCCCCCTTGGCAGTGGGAGGTTGGGAGAGGGAGGTGATTGGGCGATCCGTGTCCCAGGCCCCCTGGTCCAATCCACTCATGACGGTGTCAGACCGTGAGCCCCTCGGGGGGGGGGGGGGGGGGGGGTGCCTGCTCCGTTTGCAGTCCACGGCTTTGCCCTGCTCCGGCTCTCCTGGCTTGTCCACGGTCTCCGTCCTGTCCGTCACAGCGTTGGGGGTAGGAAGAAGTCCACTACGCTGTGGACCCCCCCGCCCCTTCACCCCCCCCCCAGGTAAACCAGGCCTGGTCAGGAATCACACAACACTGCCATCTGAAACAGGGCCTAACCCAGGCCAAATCTGCTCACAAGGGAGTCCATATCACATACACATTCACTGGACTGGGGGGGGGGGGGGGCATGGAGGTCGCTAGGCAATGGGGGGCAGGGCGCAGGGCAACAGGAGACCAGACCCCCCCTTTCTTTGGGAGGGGGAGGGTATTTCTTAATGTCCCAACAGCATTCTTTAATCCAGCCAAGAGTGAGGAGAAGACACAACATGCTGGTGTCCATCAGAAGAGAGAGATGGGAAGAGAGAGGAGAGAGAAAGAAAAGGAGAGATTTATATATGGAGGAGGGGTATACGGCTGTTCCCAAGAGGCCTGGGTCCGCTCGTTTGTCCCTGAGAAGCTTAAACACACAAAGCCCTGGGGAACCTGCGAGAGAGAGAGAGAGAGAGAGAGAGAGAGAGAGAGAGAGAGAGAGAGAGAGAGAGAGAGAGAGAGAGAGAGAGAGAGAGAGAGAGAGAGAGAGAGAGAGAGAGAGAGAGAGAGAGAGAGAGAGAGAGAGAGTGTCAGAGATCAGCATGTTCAGTTCCTCCATTTCGGCTCAAGCCTCCTGCACTTCCTGTGTGGACAGGAAGTCGCACGGTCGCACACCTGTCCTCAGTGAACTCGTCCATCTCCTCTTCGTCCTCGAGCTCCATGTCCAGCTCGTTGTCCAGGCTGTCTCGGCCATACCCGCTGAGGACGCTGAAATCAGGGAGAAATACGACGTCTGCACGGACAGCAGCTGCAGCAGCCTGCAGCAGCCAGCCTGAGCCTCACTCTAAACCCCCTCTGGCCCGCAGCGCAGAGGCCGAACAGACTGTGAATGCCACGCCATCTCATTTACGCTCAGCGGGAGGAGTTACGCTGCAGAGATCGGACGCGCTGCTCAGAACGTAGCATTCCAGAGGCAGAGAGCAACGGTGTGTCCTTGAGCGGAACTGCTTGTGTTGCACACAGAGTGAGAAACGGGCACGCGGAGTGTGTGTGTGTGACAGTTACAGGTGTGTGTGTGTGTGTGTGCGCTTTGTGCTGTGTGTGGTGTGTGTTTCTCTGTGCATACCTGTGTGTGTGTCTGCAGATTGGATGCGTGTTCTGTGGTGAGGGAGAGAGAGAGAGGGAGGGAGGGAGGGAGAGGAAGGGGGAGAGATAGAGAGAGAGAGAGAGAGAGGGAGGGGGAGAGAGAGAGAAGGAGGGAGCTCAGCCGGGGGCTAACCTGACAGAGCGGCAGGTGAAGAACACGATCCTCTTCAGCTTCTTGTTGTAGAAGAAGTAGTTGAAGGACCAGAGGCTGCCCTCCTCTCCAAAGGGGTCAGAGTCCAGGTCCGGGTTATAGCTGGGGGGGAAAGGGTCAAGGGTCAAATCTCCCACAAAAACAAGCCACCGGCAAACACACAACAAGCAAGCATGCATACAGGCATGCAGGCAATGCACGCACACATACACACACACACACGCGCGCAAACACACACCTGTATATGTCGCAGCCCTGCAGGTTGATCTCCTGGTCGATGGCATTCCACAGCTCAGGGCCGAGGGAGTTGAACTCTTCTCCCACGGCCGAGAACAGGCTGCCGTTCACCGCATTCATCACCTGGGGGCGACAGAGAGCGCCACAGTGAGCAGATGTGTGAGGTAAGCAAATGTGCCTACGTGCTGGGGAATTCACTTCCTGGAAAGGCCTTGTCTGTATCATTCACACGAAGCCAACACACCTCTTACGTTTACAGAAGGCCAGAGACAGCACACGTATGCATACGAGACAGCACGAGGCATATGAAACTGGAGAAAGGTGGAGCCATTTTTTTGTCAAGTCAGGCAACATTTCTGACAAATGAGGAGGAACCCAATGCAAGCCCAGCCCAACACTCTCTCTCTCTCGCACCCCATGAACCCCTTTCTCTGTGCTGACGGTTTATTATACTAGCCCTGTTTACTCGGGCTTCTGTTTAGCACCA
This sequence comes from Anguilla pacifica, assembly GCA_039654925.1. Lineage (NCBI taxonomy): Eukaryota > Metazoa > Chordata > Actinopteri > Anguilliformes > Anguillidae > Anguilla > Anguilla pacifica. The sequence goes on from JBDGNX010000021.1 coordinate 147,320, forward strand.
TTTCACTTTTCAGTCATTTGCCAAATGCCGTTGAGTGTTTTTGTACGCTGTGTTTGCGCAATTTGTGCAAGTTCAAGGAAACCCAGCTGAAAACACGCATACACTGCCACATAAACGCATAACACAGTTACTGCTCTCCGCTAAGCGTGTTTCTGTGCGTCTACACGCATAGCTCCAGTGGGAGTTTGGGCCTGCTCTCCGCTAAGCGTGTTTCTGTGCGTCTACACGCATAGCTCCAGTGGGAGTTTGGGCCTGCTCTCCGCTAAGCGTGTTTCTGTGCGTCTACACGCATAGCTCCAGTGGGAGTTTGGGCCTGCTCTCCGCTAAGCGTGTTTCTGTGCGTCTACACGCATAGCTCCAGTGGGAGTTTGGGCCTGCCCTCCGCTAAGCGTGTTTCTGTGCGTCTACACGCGTAGCTCCAGTGGGAGTTTGGGCCTGCTCTCCGCTAAGCGTGTTTCTGTGCGTCTACACGCGCAGCTCCAGTGGGAGTTTGGGCCTGCCCTCTGCTAAGTGTGTTTATGTGCGTCTACACGCGTAGCTCCAGTGGGAGTTTGGGCCTGCTCTCCGCTAAGCGTGTTTCTGTGCGTCTACACACGTAGCTCCAGTGGGAGTTTGGGCCTGCCCTCTGCTAAGCGTGTTTCTGTGCGTCTACACGCGTAGCTCCAGTGGGAGTTTGGGCCTGCTCTCCACTAAGCGTGTTTCTGTGCGTCTACACGCGCAGCTCCAGTGGGAGTTTGGGCCTGCCCTCCGCTAAGCGTGTTTATGTGCGTCTACACGCGTAGCTCCAGTGGGAGTTTGGGCCTGCTCTCCGCTAAGCGTGTTTATGTGCGTCTACACGCGTAGCTCCAGTGGGAGTTTGGGCCTGCCCTCCGCTAAGCGTGTTTATGTGCGTCTACACGCGTAGCTCCAGTGGGAGTTTGGGCCTGCCCTCCGCTAAGCGTGTTTCTGTGCGTCTACACGCGCAGCTCCAGTGGGAGTTTGGGCCTGCCCTCCGCTAAGCGTGTTTCTGTGCGTCTACACGCGTAGCTCCAGTGGGAGTTTGGGCCTGCTCTCCGCTAAGCGTGTTTCTGTGCGTCTACACGCGTAGCTCCAGTGGGAGTTTGGGCCTGCTCTCCGCTAAGCGTGTTTCTGTGCAGAAGCTGCAGTGTTGTGGGCCTGGTGTGCTGGGACGGTAAGCAGTGGCAGTGGGGGTAGGGGGTCTGGGGGGGGGCGGGGGGGCAGCCGGCGGTCCTGACCCAGTTGAGGCTGGGCGGGGTAGGGGGTCTGGGGGGGGGGTAGGGGGTCTGGGGGGGGGGCGGGGGGAAGGATGCGGGCGGTCCTGACCCAGTTGAGGCTGGGCGGGTAGGGGGTCTGGGGGGGGGGGGGTAGGGGGGCAGCGGGCGGTCCTGACCCAGTTGAGGCTGGGCGGGGTAGGGGGTCTGGGGGGGGGCGGGGGGAAGGATGCGGGCGGTCCTGACCCAGTTGAGGCTGGGCGGGTAGGGGGTCTGGGGGGGGGTAGGGGTTCTGGGGGGGGGGCGGGGGGAAGGATGCGGGCGGTCCTGACCCAGTTGAGGCTGGGCTCCCGGCTGAACTCGTGCGCCCGGGCGGTGCTGAAGTCATAGTCGGGACGGAAGGACTCGTTGAGCGTGGTGATGAGGTAGAACAGAGTCTTCCTGCAGCACGTGTCACTCAGAGGGCTCTCTCCATCCTCACTGCTCTTACCCAGCCTGGAGGGACAGGGGGAGGAGAGAGAGAGAGAGAGAGAGGGAGGGAGAGAGGGACGGGGGGAGGAGGGAGAGAGAGAGAGAGAGAGGAGAGAGGGAGAGAGAGGGAGGGAGGAGAGAGAGAGAGGGAGAGAGAGGGAGGGAGAGGACAGATATTGACAGAGGAACAGAGGGAGAAATGGGGGGGGGGGTGCAGGACCAAAGATCAAGAGTAGGAGAGAGCCAGAGACAGAGAGATAGAAGGAATACAGTAAAGGGGGATTGAGACAGAAAAAGGCACATTTACACAGAAGACAGAGGATGAGAAAGACAGAACGGGAGTGAGAGGAGAGAGGAGAAAAAGGGGAACAGGTCAGTTTGTGAGCCGCTGATTCTCCTGCAGAGAGGCACTGGGCCCTTCAGGCCACTGGTCTCTCACACCCGCATGCAGGGATGCTCTGATGCACAGGCCCTGCGGGAGAACTGCACCTGCTGCAGCTCTGAACTGCAGCGGGGGAGCTGCGGCTTCCTGCGGGGGGGTGGGGGTGGGGGGAGCGCAGGAGGGACTTACTGCGGGGGGCTGGTGGCGCTGGACTGGGGGGGGGACAGAGCCTCCAAAACGTGCGGCTCCCCCACCTGGCAGAACTGCTTGAACATGTGCTTGTCATCTCCCGCCATCTTGCAGGAGTAACTCTCAATCCTGGGGACAGTGAGGAGGAGGAGGAGGAAGAGGGGGTCCAAGATTATTTGCAGGGGGAGGGGGGGATGGGAAGGATAAAAAAAAATGTACAAAACATAAAAAGATGTCTTCCAGTTGCAGTGTACACGGTCTCTACTTTTGGCTTTCCTCACAAAGCACATGTTTATTTACTTTAGATCAGTACTATGCTTGTTATGATAACACTTCTATAAGCAAATGCCTAAATCAACAGGCATTACTTACCCACTTCACCCAAGAGTGTGACATAAGGCTGAGGTCTGCGTAACAGGGATTACTTTGTTTGTTCCGTTTTGAACAGGGTGGGGTTGCTAGCTCCATGCCCAATCCCCCAGCCCGGAGGACTATGTGCTGTATTCGTCTGGCCCTTCACCTGAAACCTGCCCAGCAAGGTTGAACCCACCCGGGGCACAAAGCCCCGGCTGATATAGCTTTCAGGATCCCGAAGGCACGCAAGCCTCCCCACCACGGCAAGGAACAGCACAGAGGGAGGTACGCTAACGGGCACGCTAACGGGCATGCTAGGATCCCGAAGGCACGCAAGCCTCCCCACCACGGCAAGGAACAGCACAGAGGGAGGTACGCTAACGGGCACGCTAACGGGCATGCTAGGATCCCGAAGGCACGCAAGCCTCCCCACCACGGCAAGGAACAGCACAGAGGGAGGTACGCTAACGGGCACGCTAACGGGTACGCTAACGGGCATGCTAGGATCCCGAAGGCACGCAAGCCTCCCCACCACGGCAAGGCATAGCACAGAGGGAGGTACGCTAACGGGCACGCTAACGGGCATGCTAGGATCCCGAAGGCACGCAAGCCTCCCCACCACGGCAAGGAACAGCACAGAGGGAGGTACGCTAACGGGCATGCCAACGGGCACGCTAACGTGCTTCACCAGGCCACCCTGAACATATGCCTTCTGCCTGTCTGTCCTATCGTAGACATTAGAGTAGAGACAGGCAGATTTGGATTCAAAAGTTGCTATTTGAAAGGCTTCAAGCTAAGGCGGGACTGTAGGTTGGGTGTGTGTCTGTGTGTGTGTGTGTGAGAGTGTTGGGGGAGGGGAAGATGTTTATGATCCCCTTGGTTCGCTAGCTCAGTTATGCAAGAGCAGGGTTGCGCAACACACAGAGCCCTTAGCACACAGAGCCCTGAGCACACAGAGCCCAAGCAGCCTGTCTAATTATAACAGAGATCAAAGGTCAGTAGGTCGACATGAAGAAAGATTCCTGGCTGGGACTCAGAACACTGTGGTGCTACTGGGCCAGACGGACCAAATAGACCCACACACACACACACACATACACATACACACCCACACACACACATACATACATACATACATACATACACACCCACACACACACCTGTCAGCAGGTTAAATAGCCACACACACTCTCCATTAAGGTGCCCCCCCTCAAATAACCAAGCCTGCCCGTTACAGGACACCTAATACACAGGCTGCCCTGTCAGATCAAGTACCCTGGATATACAGAACATCAGCTGAGTGCATGTAAATAACTACCAAAATGGCAACGTTTACCCCCCACCCCCCCAAACTATTCTGGCCTAAAACACTGAGACTAATCCCCCACCCACCCCCTCGATGAAAAAGCAAACGCTCACTGAATATCGCTAAAGTTCACCTGTACCTGTACAGGCTGTTCTTTTACATTTTTTACTTTCTTGCATTAGCTTTGTTTAATGTGGTCGACCACAAAGTTTGTCAGGTTCATGCCCCAACCGCCGGTGCACATAAATGTGTAAGTTTATCTTGTTTACTTCAACTTTTGTATTCTTATGTTTGTACAAACATAGATAAACAGGCCTATACAGAAAGCTCTGTGTTCTCAGCTATGTACTTTCCCCTGTTTCTAGGTAATGAATGTGATCAATTTTGACTTCAAAAACAAAATTAAGCAAGGTGGGGGGGTGTGTTATGTGCCCTCCTCCCCTCCTCCCCTCGACCCCACCCCCACCCCCACACCCTCTGCAGTGTCAGTTTGGTGTTCAGTTTGGCTCACCCAGTCTTGCGCCCCTCAGACCTGACGCAGACCCCCCCCTACGGGGTCATTAAAGCCTGATTTATACTTTGCCGCACGACCCTTTCAACAAGTGTCTTCTCAACTGAAAAAAAGTGTCACACTCTTTTTTTTCCCCCCCGCCCAGTGTTACGCACCTTCAGAAGTTTGTTATGTCACAGAATGTCACGTTGCGCAGTGCTGATTGGACAGCCAAATAGAACACCAAAACGCATGGTCACGGATATGGTTTTTTTTCCCCCTTCCACGTCACTAGATTTGGTTTGAGGCGGCAGACCACCTTCTTTTTTTACCACAGAGACCACAGAACCCTCCCCTCAGGCTTTCGCCGCAGTACAAATGCAAAAAACGTCGCGCACCACTTTCACTTTTGTTTCCACGACAACCGTCGAAAGGGTCGCGCAACAAAGTAGAAGTCAGGCTTTACGGCAAACTCCGCCCCCCACTCGCCATTCGCCCAGCGAGGTCACCTGACCGCAGGTCTGCTAAACTGTCAATCGTTACGGTTATGTCCACGCCCACGTTACGAGCGTGCTCTGCCAGCCCCAGGGCACGGGTTCGACCGCACCCCCTCTCAGGTCAGAGGGGGCTGGAAAGGAGCCTCGTCCCAATTTGGGCAGCGGGGAAGCGGCTCGACGTCCCCGCTGAAGGAGGCGTGGCTAGTTTTTAAAAGGTATCTGCTCCTGGTACCTTCCAGGAGCAGATTGAGCGGGTGCGTTTCGACGCTCCTCTCTCAGCATCCCGGGTGGCACGCTCGCCCTCGCGTCCCGGGACAGGCGTACTAGTCCCCCCCCCCCCCCCCCCGCCTGTGGCCCCCAGGGTGCTAATCCGGTGCTTTAAAATGGACCCTCTTAACGCAGCCTCGAATACACCGTGATGCCGGCCCTGCGGAATGGCTGCTCGGGCCCTGCAGCGTGAGCGGATGAGGAGGACCGGGGGCAGCTGACATGCGATAGGCGTGCTCTCTCAGCCACACGACGCGCGCAAACACACCTGCAGTTTCCAGGTAATCTGAACCAATCAGGCCAGGCACACAGGGTCAGTGCAAGGATATACACTAGACTAGAGATTCCAGGCCTCCTGCAAACCCTCCCAAAATACCAGCCAGTCTTTCAGTTTGTGCGTCCGTCTATAAAATCTGACATTAAGTCCGTGATACGCAGGCAATGTTTCAGGCAATTTAATTCATGACGGACAATATTGTCTGCAAAATGGATGGATGCAAGCAAACTGGACAAAAATGGAGGATGATAACGTAGTGAACAAGCCCGATTGGTCAGAATTGCGGGCTAAATCTCTCATCTCCATTGCCTCAAAATGCTGCCTGTGTATAATGGCCTTTGGGGTGGAGGAGAAAGGGGGGGGTCAGTTTTTTCCAGTGCATCCTGTGACTGACAGTGTCTTTGCTGCTGGAGGTGCAGGCAGGCCAGCTGTGAGCCTGGACAGTGTGCAGGTGTTTCCGGTAACTACCTGCCCAGGATATGAGAGTCACCCGTCTCCACGCACAGCTGGGAGCTCATGGCTTCAAAACTCGAGTTCTCCAATAACTTCATGGCTGCAAAGAGAGAAGGGGGTGGGGGGGGGGGTAGTGTATAGCACATATTTACAAAAAACAAAATAAAAACAACACCTCACACATAAAAAAACAGATGGTTACTGCATGTCTCAAACTGGTTGACTTCCCCACTTGCCACAGACCATTTTCCCGACGCCTTGTTACACACTGTGCTCTGTGCATCGTGCGTGACGAACGGCCAGACTCCAACCTAGGTACTCATTTACTAATGTGTAATAAAAGTAGATTACATGGCCCACAATAAAATTACGGCCAAAGTTAGAGTGGGGTCACAAGATCGCAGAGTCAATTCGCTCCGTCTGGCGAAGGCAACCGATCAGCCAATGTCATTGTATTTTAGCATAAGCTTTCACCTTTGACTTTCTTAGCGGAGTTAAGTTACAATTTGATATGGGCACTGATTGACTAGTGTCTAAATTGCTAGCACGTCATCAGTCAACGAACCGAGACCACTGCGAGCATCTTTCGTTTCGACGCTCTCGACGAAGAGATACCTTCATCTACGATCTAATCATTAACAATTTACATTTCCGCTCCTCCGCCCAAACATGTAACGTTAGTTCCTTGTTGTAGCAGAGCTAGCAACCAAACTAGCATACCGACATTAGGGTCGCTGGTTAGCATTGTTCCCGTTACCTTAAAAGGCAAAAAGGAAACATTTGGCTGAATAGCAAATATTGTACTGCCTATACACCCACACACGAATACACATCTCAGGCAAACTAACGTAAAACACATTTACGCATGCCACTTACGTTACATTAGCCAAAAAGTGAGCAGTTTACATTAAGATGCTAGCTAACTTACAGCAAACGTAGCTAGTGTTTCTTTTCTCACCTCTGAAGTACTGTGTTGACGGTCTCAAATTACACTCCACAATCCTGAGTCTGAGGTGAACTCGGCCGCGATGTTTGTTGATTGCACAAAGCAAAAATGAGCAAATAACAGCGTTGTTGGGTAGCTAACCTTAACCCGTAGACTAAATAGACAACAGGGCCAGCTTTTCTTCCTACTTTAATTGGTGCTGCAGCCACCGACAAAGACCAGGCTAACGTTAACCAGCGACAATTACAACACAATACAGTGACCCCGAAACTGCTTTAAAGCCAACCAATGTTAGCTATGATCGAGACAATACAGAATCGGTGTTAACGTCGTCTAACTCTTAATTCAACACCACACAAACGTGCTCGGTCGCGGTAGATGACTATTTATTCTGTATGCGGATTCTTCTATCGAAAAACTGGCTTTTCCAAATAAATGCGACGACATTAAATCCAGCGACCGTCTGAGACAATCCAGCTCGATCTGCAGCAGCATCCCCTTATTTGGTCGGTGTATATTTATTTAAAATTAGACTTAATATGCGAGATCCGAGTCGCTTTTATCGCTGCGACTCGACCCCTACTTATTTTAATATTTTAAAATCGGAAATTATTAGAAATAACGTTATCTGTGGCTAATGGCGTAGTCCCGTAACCAAGATATCGCAGCAACAAACACTGTGACCTGCCCCCACCGCTCTAACGTTGGTAATATGAACGCCCATTGTCAAAGCCACGCCTACTTTCTTCTCGACCAATAAAAGCGTCCTTATGATGGTTCTTGCCTCTGTCTGTTAAAAATGACGCGAATCCAATAGGCCAAACATCTTGTCAGTTGAGATAACCACTATGTTATTTGTGGAAAGAAGGGTTTCTTCATTTGCCACTCCTGTTTATTTGTTATTCATATTCAAGAGTAGCAACACAGCCACTGTCGCCTGTAAGCAAATTTACTAAATTATTTATTGACAATGATGATTTATTTGAATGTACGTAATAGGGGTATCGTTTTCCGAACGTTGGCATTACGATGGAATTCCCTAGGAGCTCACAGTCTTGCACAACCGTTGTGTTTTTGAATATCTTGATATTACTGTCATTTGTTGAATGGCGGAGGTAACTGTCAATCATGATTTGACCAACTGCAGCCGTAAGTTCGTTTTTGCAGGCGTGAAAGGCTTGGCGAAGTTTATGTAGCACACTGGGTGATTAACTTCTTAGGGCGTATTCAACTCTCACGTAGCCTACATACGCACTGAATAAGTACAAGCAAATTACAATAACATATGACCACACGTTGTGAACAGTGTAGCGAATAGCTTGGTAGTATCGATGTCTTATGTATTTAAAAATACATACGGAGCCCTCCATAATGTTTGGGACAAAAAAATTGATCTGGCTCCCTAGCCTACTCCACAATTTTAGATTTGTAATCAAGCAGCAATTCACATGTGGTTAAAGTTCAGATTCTTGGCTTTCCTTAAAGAGTAATGTTATACATTTGGTTTTACCGTCTATATAAATTACAGAACTTCATCGATATAGCTTCTTTCCTGGCATTGAATTAAAGTTGATCACCTGAAATGCTCGTCTTTTTTGTCCCTAACGTGAGTTCTTCCTCACAGTTGGGAAGTTTGACGGGAGGCCGCTAGGGGGCGTACGTGCTTCCTGTGCTGCCAGTCAATACGAAACCTACAGCGAGGAGATGAAACTGCATCTTTGACGCACGCATAAACAAGACGGGGCGACGGGCAACTGTGGGCCATATTTGTGGACTAAACAGTACTGGAGCGCTGTTGGGACTTATCCTTCCCCGCCTGAAGGGCCAGCGGGATGGCGCTGAGCTCGGGCGGGTGGGCTCGCACCCCTTCGCCGGCTCCATCTCCTCCTCTCCCCGGCTACGGGGCCTCCCAGAGCGGCTGCAACACGGTGCTAATGTCGGTGCGGGTGTCGGTGTGCCACTCGGGAATACGGCCGTTGTGTCTCCCCGGGGCAGAAGACGAGTCCCTGCGTTTGCAGCTCAGCATGGACCCTGGGAGGGCCGGGGAGTTCCGCCTCGCTCTACGGGACGTCAGTTGTACAGGCACCGGCCAAAGTGTGGTAAGAGTTTGGGGGAATCCCACAACAGTCAGAAACTGAAAGCAGTGATCGGTGACTGAATCTGAGTGGGTGATGTTTGCTAACGTGATTTCCAAATGAAATGTATTTTATAAGTTAATTCCTGACATGTAACCTGTATAGTAAATCTCGAAGCATTTTGTCGGCACGTTGCTGAGTTTTAGCTGGAGGTAAGACATGTATCATGTGTTGTTGTTATTATTAACAGTGTTACCAAGGCTAGGCGAAACCGCGAGTTTGCGACATTTGCTGGCTACAGTTGCCTATTTTGTGTTGGTAAGACAAGCAGATAACCAGTTATTGAAGAGAACGAAGGTAACGTTAGCCTGTGCTGCTAGGTAGACAACATTAGCTGGGTTTACTTTCTGTCATTGTGGTCACGGGGTTCGATGACGAGTCAGTTTCTAAGTTGCATTACTTGCTCCCGGGTATGTTCATACTGTTAGCAGGCTATAGTATGCACACACATTTCCAATTGAACTGTTAAATTATGTGTATTTGCTGCCTATTAGTAAGATATAATGTTGCACGGTATGCAACCCATGGGAGGGAGAACTGTCACTTTGTCCTGTACTTAGTACAGAGTAGGCTATTGCCATTAGAGTGACCAGCCTCTGGAACGACTGCTCACTCGTACTACAGTTGCCAATCAACTAGGATTTAGGATTTTATTAGGGTCCCCATTAGCTGATGCAGAACATCAGCTACTCTTCCTGGGGTCCACACAAAAACATCACAACAGATAAGACACTTACAGACAAAACAACCACATGAAATAAAAATGAAAAAAGTATAACTAACAATATTCTTCCTCACAAGCATATTACTATACATATTCTTATTCATATACACTTATTTATATATTTATATACACTGAATTCACTGGCCAATGAACCCATTGTTCTTTTGTGTAGCGCATTTAAACTAGGTTGTCACACAGCTCAGTGACTGGCAGCGCAGCACATATATTTTTTTATGAATAAAAAAATACAAAAAAATATTTTCTGCCAGTGAGAGACAAAACTGAACATCATTCCCTGACAATTTAAAAGGTTATTGAGAGAGACCTGTAGTATTTACAGGAGAAAATGACCTCCAGTGCCCTATTTAACTGAGCAGGGTTACTGAGTTAGCTGGATAGCTGCACTAAAAACTGAGTAAAACTGAGAACCCTCTCAAATCTGGAACATGGACTGAAGTAAGAAGAGCTGTTCCAGGTTTTACTCAGTGCAGTTACCCAGCTAACTCTGCAGTCCTATTTCCTGATATACCCCTGAGGTCTCACAGGGGCTGAAGGTGACCAAAACATTCATACAGCAAGAGCCTCACAAAAGAAAAGCTGAATTTTGGTTATTGGATTAAAATGAATGATTGAAAACCCTGGATGGTAAGTTATTTCAGTAGTGAACTTGTAAGTTGTGTTCATTGAGTACGATTTTATTGAAAATGTCCTCTCACTTTTGTCCTTTCCGCTTCACCCTCCCCCCAACCCACACACACACACACACACCCACACTCACACACACACACACACACACACACACTCTCACACACTCACACTCACACACACACACACACACACGCACACACACACACACCCCAGTCCATCGCAGAGTTCGACCTGCGGTCCGTGCAGTACGAGGTGAAGTCGCCGCGTTGTCACGAGCTGCGTTTGGCCACGCCCCCCCACGACCGCATCAACTTCAACTTCCGCTGCGAGAAGGAAGCCCAGGAGTGGGCCACCGTGGTGATGTCATCGCTGAGGGAGGCACACAGGGGTCAGTACGCCTGTCCGCCATCTTGCTGTCTGTCCTTGTTCTCTCGTATGGCTCCGCGGGGTCTCAGATGCACTTAGCGCCTGATTTACTAAGACCTTTAGCATGTGCAAAACCTTTTTTTGCACACATGCAAAAAACCAATAACGCTGCCAGTGATTGGTGCAAAACAAATACCGAGACCAATCACTGGTCACGTTACTGGTTTTTGCGTGCGCTAAAAGGCTTTGCGTGTGGTAAAGGTCAGTGGTCAGAAAATCAGGCCCTTGATGAGGAGATAGGGGGACAGATGTAAAAGATATCAGTAATGAATAGTGGAACGGTTCTCTTGGTGACGTACGGGTTCTCTTTCTCTCTGATCCTGTGACTATGCCGTTGTTCTCGTACGGCTTTGCGGGCCTTTCGAGCTTCCGCTCTGTCTGTCCGTAGTCCTGTGCCCCTGCCCGTGCCACCCTCTCTCCCAGGTTTGAGTGCGGTCGGTTTGCCACGGTTATGCACTATATGAGTCGTCTCTGCCTCTACGGCCCATTTCCTCTGTTGGAACTGCCTCCACTCCGTTTCTCTTTCTCTCCGTCTCTGTGCCCTTGTACTTTCTTTCCCCCCTCACCCTCTTGCGCACACTTTCCTCTCTGCTCCTCCCTCTGTCTCTGCACTGATTTGTGGAGGTCAGGTAGGGGACCGGTTACGGAGCATTGGTGGCTCAGTGGTCGAGCTCTCGCCTGCCACGCTGGAGGCCCGGGTTCGTTTCCCGGCCTCCAGGTCAAACCCAGCCACCGGGGATGCGCAAACCAGTACATTCTCAGTTCCGGTCCCAAGCCCAGATAAATGGGGAGGGTTGCGTCAGGAAGAGCATCCGGCTTAAAACATGTGCCAAATCAAATATGCGGTTCGGATGATCTGCTGTGGCGACCCCTAACGGGAACAGCCGAAAGAGAGAGAGAGAGAGAGAGAGAGAGGTAAGGGAGAGAGAGAGAGAGAGAGAGAGAGAGAGAGAGAGGTAAGGGAGAGAGAGAGAGAGAGAGAGAGAGAGAGAGAGAGAGAGAGAGGTAAGGGAGAGAGAGAGAGAGAGAGAGGTAAGGGAGAGAGAGAGAGAGAGAGAGAGAGAGAGAGAGAGAGAGAGAGGTAAGGGAGAGAGAGAGAGAGAGAGGTAAGGGAGAGAGAGAGAGAGAGAGAGAGAGAGCGAGAGAGCGAGGTAAGGGAGAGAGAGAGAGAGAGAGAGAGAGCGAGGTAAGGGAGAGAGAGAGAGAGAGAGAGAGAGGAGAGAGAGAGAGAGAGAGAGAGAGAGCGAGGTAAGGGAGAGGTTCTGGAGGAGCACGGTGACCTTGGATAGGCGGAGGCAGCTTGCGGAGATGGCATGCTTAATTAGCTGCAGGATGGGTGTAACCATATCAGAGGCTGAAACACTTTGTCTGTGTTTTATGCTTTCAGTTTGGAAACTTATAGCTTGCTGGGAAAAAGGTACGAGCGTGACCTAATCTTGAACTTTAAAAGGAAGACAGAAAAACTTTAAAAGCTGGTCAGGGGATCGCAGAAGGTTCTGTTCATGGGTGTGATCTCCATGCCGAATTAACTCGTTGCTTGTTTGAAGCGCCAGTCGTAATGTTCGTTGTGGATTGTTTTTCCCACAGCAGTCCTGATTGGTGGATTGAGCGCGGGGTGCATGAGTGTAGGGAAAATGGCGTGAGGTCTTCCTCATTGACCTTGCTTTCCTGTCCTTCAGTGGCAGACAGCCCTCCCATCGCCGAGCGACAGCTCAACCTGGAGCCCCTGGAGCCCCAGAGCTCGGTCGCCCTGCCTAAAGCAGGTGAGCGGTGTCCCCCTCTCTCTCTCTCTCTCTGCCCCTCTCTCTCTCTCTCTCTACCCCTCTCTCTCTGTCCCTCTCTCTCTCTCTCTCTCTCTCCCCCTCTCTCTCTCCCTCTCTCTCTCTCTCTGTTTGCCCCTCTCTCTCCCGCTTTCTCTCCCTCTCTCTCTCTCTCCCTCTCTCTGTCTCTCTGTCTCTCTCTCCTCCTCCTACTCCTCTTCATCCTCCTTCTCCTCTTCGTCTTCTTTTCCCCTCCATCCCTTGCTTACCCTCCAAACCCTGTTTTGTTCTGTTCTTTTTCTCCTATCTCTTTCTTTTTCTCTCTCTCACACACACATGCACACACACACACACACACATGCACACACCCACACGCACATGCACACACACACACACACACACACACACACATGCACACACACTTTACTCATTGTCCATAATCCAGTTTCGCTCTCTGTCCTTTCTCGCTGATTATTAATTTCCTGCCATAAGCCTGCCGCTTGGCTGTCTCTCTGTCCGAGTGAAGAGAGGTGTGAGCGTGCGGAAGTCCGTGCTGCAGTCGCCATTTTGTGCTGATGCAGTGGGGGTGCAGCAGGGGATTCCCAAACGAGCCCATCTGGGACAGGCTCCTTTTCCCTGTCTGACAGTTCTCCCTGGAATGGAACACGAGTGGCTTTCCACTCGTCCACAGAGACCACAGAAGCAGGAGGAGTTGGCAGGAAATGCTTCGCCTCCTCCGCTATGTATTAATATTAACTCAAAGGCCACAACTCCTACGCTGTGAAATCCTATCTCACTAAAATCCCAAACCAACGTTAGCATAGACATAGATACCGGTATAGATCATAGGAGTAGATTATGTTTTGCAATAGGTAAATGTGAGGGATATATTGCAACAGCGTAGCAGGTCGCCATCGCAGTGACTGAGCGATCACTTCCTGGTGCCTCAGTCACAAGCCCCCAGCCGTTGGCTAGGTAGCTGCAGCATATCACTGCCCAAGTGGCATGTGTCTGGGCCCTTGCTATCGTTCCACAGTGGGAGCAGGACAGATTGGTTGTATGCTGTGTTGGGAGCTGGCTTCTTACTTGGATTACTGCAGGGGCGTCTAACTCCAGTCCTGGGGGGCCACAGTGTGTGCAGGGTTTGGTGGGTTTCTTTCAGTCAGCTGCCAATTAATGCCTTGAGAACAAGGTGTGTAAACTCCATGTCTTAGATTAGTCACTGGTGCTGAAACACATAAACAATCCAGCAGCCACTCTGGCCTTCAGGCCCGAGGTTTGGCCCCCCTGCATTACAGCAACACACGAGGAACCCTGTGATTTCCACTGCAATGAATCCTGGGATGTCTAACCTGTATATGTGCACACTGGGCTGAATGGGGGCGGTAGAGAGCCTGTTAAAGATCCATTGTTCTGGACCGGGACAGCCTCGAAAGGGTCGACGTGTTTTTGATTTCCAGGTGGAAGTGCTGAGGAAGGCAAGCAAGCCCGAAATTACATTTTGGTTAAACGTTTGTTATGAAGCATTTTTACGACTGTTCTTTATGATGAACCTAAGGTCCAATTGACAAGACTGGTCAACAGGTTGGCAAAAAGTTACATAGTTATATTTTTAAGAGGAGAACAGCTAAAGGAGGGTTGTGTAACAGTTAAAAATGAATGCCCCCCCATATCAACGGATCAAATGTTTTACCCACAGACTGATTTTTATTTTTCATATTACCCCTGGGGCACAGTGATCTGAATTCTCTCTCTCTCAGACTATGGCGTCCTGTGACATTTTCACTGGCTATTTCTGTCCTCCGGGTTTCTCCCCCCCGCCCCCGCCCCCGCCCCCGACCGGCTCGGCTCTCACACTGTCATTATTGTCCAGGCGTTACGCTCGCCCTGCTGAAGCCTGTGCTTCTGCCCGTTAATGTGCGTCTTTCTTTTACTACGGCCCAGTACCCCTCCTTCCTCCCGCGTGTGTTTGTCTGACAGTATGATGTCATTGCCCCCCCCCCCCCCCCCCACACACACAGAGGAGCTGTGCGCCGATCTGACTCGAGCCATAGAGGCAGGTGACACGCAGAGCGCCTCTCAGTGTGCAGTGACCCTGGCTCGCCAGCAGGCGGCGCTCAAGATCCAGCTTTCTGAGAAGAACTACGCGGACGCTGAGATCAGGTGGGGGGGGGCCCTTTTGGCAAATGGGCGGGCGGGCGGGCGGGGGAAGCGGTGGAGAGATCGAGGAGTTCACCGAAAGAATTTTGATTAAAAAAATTGTTATTGAAAAATACTTTTTATTTAGCAGTTTAAGCACTGTGGGCAGCCTGAAAAAAGAACAGATGAGTGGAATTGAAGAGAAGGAAGGCTGAAAAAAGTGGTGGTTTAGAGGGGTAAACGGGAGAAAGGATGTGAGGTAGCTCACGGGCTGCCTGTAGCCTTAGGTCTGTGTGTGCAGTGAAAAGCACATCCTGAGCTCTGTGTCTCTGTGGCAGCCTGGCGGTGGTGGTGGAGGACGCTTCCTCTTCCTGTTGTGTCACGGTGAAAGTCTTCCCCCACATGACCGTTGCGTCACTCAAGCAGCAGGTCAGACTGCACCACCATTCCACACTTTTTCCGCACTGTGTTCCTGTAGTGAGTAATGGGCATCTGGTCTGTGTGGGATACATGCCCTGGCTCCTGTGCATTTGACTGTGTTTGGCATATGCATGTGAACATCATCTCCAGTGAGCACATGAAAGGCCCTCAGCTGACTGACTGCACTGGGCCCTGTAGCCTTTCCCTGAAACAAGGCGAGCATTCATCACCACAAATACAACAGCACAGTGAAGTACTGCGCTGTCCAGCACAGAACAGTGAGACAGTGTGTGAGGCTCACAGCCACAGTGACACTGAACAATAAACAGAGAGTGTGTGTGGTGGTGGAGTCAGGTGCACACAGGTGAGTTTTCTCTCTCTTCCCCCTCGCTCTCTCTCTCCCTCTCTCTCCCTCTCCCTCTCCCTCTTCCTCTCTCTCTCTTTCTCTCTCTCCCCCTCTCTCTCCCACTGACTCTCTCTCGCCCCTCCCTCCCTCTCTCTCTCCCTGCCCCCCCTCTCTCTCTCTCCCTCCCTCTCTCCCTCTCCCCCTCTCTCCCTCTCCCCCTGTCGCTCTCTCCCCCGTCTATCCCCCCCCTCTCTCTCTCTCCCTCCCTCTCCCCCTCATCTCTCTCTCCCCCTCCCTCCCCCCCTCTCTCCTCTCCCTCCCCCTCTCCCCCTCTCTCTCCCCCCCCCCTCTCTCAGGTGTTTCAGGAGTACGGGTTCCACCCGCGGGTGCAGCGCTGGGTGATTGGGCAGTGCCTGTGCGCGGAGCCACGCTCGCTGGCGTCCTACGGGGTGCGGCGGGACCGGGACACGGCCTTCCTGTACCTCCTCTCGGCCCGCCAGGCCCAGCTCACCCGCCAGATGTGCCTGCAGGACCAGGAGAGCGCCCTGCTCGCCGCCCCCCCGCCGCCCAGCAACGGGCCGGCGTCCCAGGACCGGAGGGGGTACAGCACCCTGCCCCCCCGGCTGTCCCACAGCAGCGTGGGTGAGCTGCACTGCCATGCACCGGGACACCCCAATATACTTTGTTACACAAAAACGTTTAATGTATTGTGGTTGCACACGGACATGCTGGTGCACATTGGTGAACCATGGTAATTCACTCTTAGTCACCATAATACAGTCTTTCCAGTTCTGACACTCTCCGATATACCGATAAACATTCGTAAGCCATAGCACCGATGTCCATCAATAAGGTGGAAGTGACTGATAGGGGAACACGTTGGACCGGCTGCTATGATAGGCTGTTGAGAGACCCTTGTGTGATGGGTCCCGTGATTGGCTGTTTTAGGTAGCAGCGGGGGCGGGGCCGAGAAGTTGGGGATTGGTGAAATCCGAGATCTCATCAATCTGGAGATACCCCAGCTCAAGGAAGCCCTGGACCCCAGCAAAGCCAACACACAGGTACCCAACACCTGGGCACCTGCACACTGCCAACACCTGGGTACCCACACACTGCCCAACACCTGGGCACCTGCACACTGCCAACACCTGGGTACCCACACACTGCCCAGCACCTGGGTACCCACACACCTTGATACCTGTCTACCATCACAGTTATCAGGGGTAATAAAATATGAATTAATCAGTTGTGGCATCACCTTTTATGTAGAAGATATAGATGAGCCTGAGTATGTTTGTAACAACCAGTAGAACAAAGCAGATGGTGATTGGTTGATACTTGATACTTGGTGATTGGTGCGAGCCAGGAAGTATTGCCAGAAGTTAGCCGCCAGTCACTAACAGTGTTGTTCTGTTGGCTGTGGCCAGCAGACTTCCTGGTCAGTCCAACTCCTCTCTGTTCTACCAGTGAGGTGGTGTCACAAGAGTCCCTTTCCCAATTTTAAAAAACCCTAGTAGGCAGCGACACCCTCACACAGAGGTACGTGTACGCCGTTTGGGTGCTGACCGTCGCCATGGCGACTCCTCCCCTCCGCAGCTGGGATGGGCGTGTCCGTCCTGCACCTTCATTAACAAGCCCACGCGGCCGGGCTGTGAGATCTGCAGCATGGACCGGCCCGAGGGCTACACCGTGCCCGGGGGGCACCAGCCCGACCCCGCCGAACTCCGCCGCATCACACAGGAGAAAGAGGCCGTGCGACAGTACCAACAGGTGAGAGAGAGAGAGGCCGTGCGACAGTACCAACAGGTGAGAGAGAGAGAGGCCGTGCGACAGTACCAACAGGTGAGAGAGAGAGGGAGAGAGAGTCAGAGAGAGAGAGAGAGTGAGTGAGTGTGTGAGAGTGAGTAAGAGAGTGAGTGTGTGAGTGTGAGTGAGTGAGTGAGTGAGTGAGTGAGTGAGTGAGTGAGTGTGAGTGAGTGAGTGTGTGAGAGTGAGTAAGAGAGTGAGTGTGTGAGTGTGAGTTAGTGACAGAGTGAGAGAGAGTGAGTGAGTGAGTGAGTGAGTGAGTGAGTGAGTGAGTGAGTGAGTGAGTGAGTGAGTAACTGAGTGAGTAACTGAGTGAGTGAGAGAGATGGAGAGACTATAAAAACTCTTGATTTACCTGCTATCATTTGAGTGCAAATAAGGCAAAATCAACTAGCACAGAAGTACCTCATTACTAAAGCACAAAACCAGTCGTCACTCTGAAAAGGACGAACGTGCCTCTGTATCACTTAAGGACGTCACACATTACGTGTGTAAAAACAGGAAGGAGATCATTCAGTGATTCTCAGGGTTCAGACAGAGCGAGAGGAAGGTAGCATGGTGGGTCGTGCCGGCAAAAATGAATGTAATCCCACGAAAAACGGAAAGACTTTTGAATTTGCTCTAAAAGCGTTTATCTGGGGAGGTGAAGGGTCAGGAGATGGGGTGCCCCTCATGCTGACTCTCTTCTCTTTTGCCTCTTTGTGTTTTGAAGGAGAAAAGGGAGAAGAGAAGAGCTGAGGGAGGCTGGCCCCCAGAAAATCCCACTACTATATAACCTGAACCAGCCCACTGACCAGGACTACTGACACACCATTTAATCTGAACCAGCCCACTGACCAGGACTACTGACACACTGTTTAATCTGAACCAGCCCACTGACCAGGACTACTGACACACTGTTTAATCTGAACCAGCCCACTGACCAGGACTACTGACACACTGTTTAACCTGAACCAGCCCACTGACCAGGACTACTGACACACTGTTTAATCTGAACCGGCCCACTGACCAGGACTACTGACACACTGTTTAATCTGAACTGGCCCACTGACCAGGACTACTGACACAGTTTCATCTGAACCGGCCCACTGACCAGGACTACTGACACACTGTTTAATCTGAACCGGCCCACTGACCAGGACTACTGACACACTGTTTAACCTGAACCAGCCCACTGACCAGGACTACTAAGACACATTGTATGACCTGAACCAGTCCACTGACCGGGACTACTGACAGCCCTCTCTGCACTGTATAGCCTGTTCCAGATCACTGAGCAGAACTCCAATGACACTGAATTCAGTAGCACACAGGCAGGACTACTGACGCACAAATACGTGTGTATGCTCATGCACATAGACACACAAACACATGTGTGCATGTGTATGCGCATACACACACACACACTTGTGTGTGCTCACAGACTGGGCATTCAGACTGCGGTCTCACACATTGGCACAGGCATACTAGCAGCTGCTCTCTTGGCAAATCCCTGAACAGAAAAGGCCCTGTTGAGGATTCAGCAGCCTGATGCCTGTGAAACAGATGCTCCTTCAGTGTGACAGGCTGAGATAGAGACAGATTGAGACAATGCGACACTGAAGCATACAACAGCACTTCCTTAAACCCAATGCAGAAACATTACGTTTAATTGTTATTATTATTATTATTATTATTATTATGTCTGTTCTCTTGCTCCCTCCCTGAACATACTGTTGACGGCATGCCCACCTGTACGGCAGGAAAGTTTTCATTTTTAATTTTTTTGTGTGACGTGGGTATATATGGCTGATGGATAGTTTTTTTTTTTTTTTTACACTTTCACCTGTGTAGAATGTGTGTAATGATATATAGTCCAGTGGTGACTTGACTTGGTGTGAATGTTCTCATAATGTTCAGCTGAACTAAATTCATCTTACGCCCTGAGTTCCATAACGGAGTGTTAGGGAATATTACTACGATGGTGATGATTATTACTGTTATGTCCGTCCATGACGCTGTCAGAGGAAGTCTGTTGGTTCTGTTGAAGTAAAGGTGTAGGGCGTTTCAGAGAGGGGAGGAACTTGTGTTGCTTTCAGAGTGTTCTACGTGTGCTGTTCTTCGCTTACTTTTAGATTATTCCACTTCCCATGTGTGTGATCCTTACTCACTCTCATGGGTCAAATCAACTCAGTGCACATCTATGCCAATGTGCATTCTCAGTAATATAAATAAGATATTTATCTTGTTTGATATTTATTAGGGGTTTGGAGTGGGGGGGGGGGGGGGGGGTGGGGGGATGGCATTCTTTGAAAAATTGTTTCTAAAATAATAAATTTAAAAAACTAATTTTAAATGTCTTGTCTTTAAAATTATTTGCGTGTTTCTCGTCTGTTTATTTTTTTAAATGTAAAATGGCGGCTTGACGTCACTCTGCAACAGTTAATGACCTCGTAAGGTTAAACTTAAATGATCACTCTGTGTCCTGTAAGCCTGTCCCGTGGGCTCCCTGGAGCAGTGAAGTACCGGTAATCTGCAGTAAACTGTGATTTAAAATATTATATGACACTTGTGCACCCTTTTGCAAGTGATTATCTAAAATAGGAAAAAAATGAAAACTGCAATAAAAAAAATGTTTCAAATGTTTTTTGTGCATATTAATTATACATTTATGCAGATTAAATGGTAATATGCAAACAGGTGTGATAAGGTGTGCGATGTCGTGCTGAATATAACCACACTGGTTTTAGGGAAAATAAGACCACAGCACTTGACACTGGCAGCAGTTTTACGTCCTCTTGCACTGTAGTATGATTCACTAATTTACTATAACCTTCATCCTTTAATAATTTCTTCCAGTCGTGCTGTATTGGGTGTTTGTGGCGTGTATTGTGGTTCTTGGTTGGCATGGGTAACCTATATTAGTGCTTTAGTGATGAAGCATGTTTCCGGTGTCATCCATGAACCTTGTATCCCCAAAGTAAGGAATTTTCTGGGAGAACCAAAGTGGCCATGTTTTTACCCTTTGGGATTTTGTGACCAACTTCATTGGTTGTTGAGATAAAAGTGACGGCTCATAGGGCTAGAACAGAACTTTCAACTGTCAACGAAAAAAATGTAAGAGTTTTGGAGGTTTTTGCACAATGCCTCTGATGTAAACTCACTGCCGAGTGTTGTTTGCTAGGTCTGGTACTGGTCCTCCTGTTACACAGGGGGATGTACTGATATTCTCTTGCTCTGTCAGTCGGTTCTGCTGAAAGAATGTCACGTAAAGAAAACAAAGGGTAAGTGAATAAATGAAAAGTGGGCGGAGCCTCCTGTTATGTTAATAACGCTCTCGCTCTCTCTTCTCATTGGTCCGCCAGGCCAGGGAGGCGGAGCGGAGGGAGAACTTCGCCCGGCTGGTGATGCTGGACGGACAGGACCTGGTGCCCAACCCCGAGAGTGTGGACTGCCGCATCTGCTACCTGGACCTGCAGCCAGGGGAGGGGGTCCTGCTGAGGGAGTGCCTCCACTGCTTCTGCAGGTCAGAGAGAGAGAGAGAGAGAGAGAGAGAGAGTGCCTCCACTGCTTCTGCAGGTCAGAGAGAGAGAGAGAGAGAGAGAGGGAGTGCCTCCACTGCTTCTGCAGGTCAGAGAGAGAGAGAGTCTGCACTGCTTCTGCAGGTCAGAGAGAGAGAGAGAGAGAGAGAGTGCCTCCACTGCTTCTGCAGGTCAGAGAGAGAGAGAGAGAGAGAGAGAGAGAGAGAGAGTGTGTCTCCACTGCTTCTGCAGGTCAGAGAGAGAGAGAGAGAGAGAGAGAGAGAGTCTGCACTGCTTCTGCAGGTCAGAGAGAGAGAGTCTGCACTGCTTCTGCAGGTCAGAGAGAGAGAGAGAGAGAGAGAGAGAGAGAGTCTGTACTGCTTCTGCAGGTGAGAGAGAGAGAGAGAGAGAGAGAGAGAGAGAGAGAGAGAGAGTGTCTCCACTGCTTCTGCAGGTGAGAGAGAGAGAGAGAGAGAGACAGAGAGAGTGTCTCCACTGCTTCTGCAGGTGAGAGAGAGAGAGAGAGAGAGAGAGAGAGAGAGAGAGAGTCTGCACTGCTTCTGCAGGTGAGAGAGAGAGTCTGCACTGCTTCTGCAGGTGAGAGAGAGAGAGAGAGTGCCTCCACTGCTTCTGCAGGTGAGAGAGAGAGAGAGAGAGAGTGCCTCCACTGCTTCTGCAGGTGAGAGAGAGAGTCTGCACTGCTTCTGCAGGTGAGAGAGAGAGAGAGAGTCTGCACTGCTTCTGCAGGTGAGAGAGAGAAAGAGAGAGAGAGAGATAGTCTGTACTGCTACTGCAGGTGAGAGAGAGAGTATATTGCTTCTGCAGGTGAGCGAGAGAGTCTGCACTGCTTCTGCAGGTGAGAGAGAGTCAGTACCGCTTCTGCAGGTGAGAGAGAGAGTCTGCACTGCTTCTGCAGGTGAGAGAGAGAGTCTCCACTGCTTCTGCAGGTGAGAGAGAGAGTCTGCACTGCTTCTGCAGGTGAGAGAGAGAGTCAGTACTGCTTCTGCAGGTGAGAGAGAGAGTCAGTACTGCTTCTGCAGGTGAGAGAGAGTCTGTACTGCTTCTGCAGGTGAGAGAGAGTCAGTACTGCTTCTGTAGAAAAGAAAACTCCTGCTCTGGCTTTGTGGGCGTGAGACTGATAGCGACGACTTCATGGGTCCTGGAGAGTCTGTCGCTTCTAAAAGGGTCTGTCGCAAAAAACATCCTGCCCCGTCCAAGAGACCTGCAGCTGTGGCCCCTGTGCCAGTGACGGAGTTCTGCCCGCTCGCCGCCATGCAGAGGTCTGGACGGGGGTTGGCGGTCGGCGTGCCGCGGTCAGTGTGTCCGAGCCGCGGTCACCTTCACGTTCCCTTTGCGCTCGTGTGCGTGCAGGGACTGCCTGCGGTCGGTGATCCTGATGTGCGAGGAGCCGGAGGTGGCGTGCCCGTACCGCGACGACTCGTACGCCTGCGACTGCACGCTGCAGGAGAGGGAGATCCGCGCGGTGAGGAGGCGCCGTCTCTGCACTGCCACCCGCTGGCCGCTTCCGTCCACTGCACTCTCCGCTCTCACCCGGCCTGAATGAAGCAGGAAACATGAAAGGAGGGCAAAAATGTGTGATTTAGAACGCTCTTACACTGAACATTGTAATGCTGATGTCACAATCGCCATTGGCGACTGAAAAGCAGTGGAGTTCTAGAACACTAGAACTAGAATTTTGGGAGGAAAAAAAACATTCCAAAAAACCTACTCTTTAAAGGTTTAAAAGAGAAAACGGGGATGAACCTGAGCAGGAAAGAGGAATATGGGTCTGAGGTGAACATAGGTAATGAAAGATGATAAAAAGGCCATTGATAATGAAAGATGGCCTCTCTCTGTGTCAGCTGGTGTCGGGGGAGGACTACGAACGCTGGCTGCGGAGGGGTCTGTCGGTGGCCGAATCTCGCTGCGAGAGCAGCTACCACTGCGCCAGCCTGGACTGCCCTGGCTGGTGTGAGTACGAGGACACGGTCAACACCTTCCACTGCCCCGTGTGCGACAAGCACAACTGCCTGCTCTGCAAGGTACCTCACACACACACACACACGCACGCACGCACGCACGCACGCACGCACGCAAACACATACGCACACACACACACACACACACATACACACGCACACACACGCACGCACACACACACACACAGACACACACACGCACGCACGCACGCACGCACATACACACACACACGCACGCACACACGCACACACACATACACACAGACACGCACACACACACGCATACACACACACGCACACGCACACATACACACACATACACACACACACACGCATACACACACATGCACTCACTCAGTTCAATTCAGTTTGCTTTATTGGCATGACAAAACAGCACATTTCGTATTGCCAAAGCATACAATGTTATAAAAAACATACATTTAACATAGAACATTACATTACATTACATTACAGGCATTTAGCAGACGCTCTTATCCAGAGCGACTTACACAACTTTTACATAGCATTTTTTTACATTGTATCCATTTATACAGCTGGATATATACTGAAGCAATGCAGGTTAAGTACCTTGCTCAAGGGTACAACGGCAGTGTCCTTACCCGGGAATCGAACCTGCGACCTTTCGGTTACAAGCCCAGTTCCATACCCACTGTGCTACACTCCGTCCACCAGTAGAACAATACTTATATCCTTTGAT
This sequence comes from Anguilla pacifica, assembly GCA_039654925.1. Taxonomy (NCBI): domain Eukaryota; kingdom Metazoa; phylum Chordata; class Actinopteri; order Anguilliformes; family Anguillidae; genus Anguilla; species Anguilla pacifica. The sequence continues at coordinate 170,764 of JBDGNX010000021.1, forward strand.
GTAAACATCAAAGACTAAAAACACATGAACAGTAACCATACATTAAAACAAAAACTTTCCTTTGACCGGGGATTGAGAAATAAGAATGGGGGAATAAAATAAATAAATATATAAATAAATAATAATGATTATCATAATAAATGAATAAAAGTACATCACAAAAATCAATATAAATGATAATTATAATAATGCTCTCTCTGTCAGATGCACACACATACACAGTATCTCTCTCTGTCACACATATACACATACACACACACACACACACACATGCATATGCACACACCTTCCACTGCCCCGTGTCCAATAAGCATAACTATCTGCTCTGCAAGGTTTCACACACACACACACATACACACATATAGAGGCACATAAAAACATGCATACATTACACATGCTACACACACACACACACACCCAGCCTGTCTGCTCCAACGGAAGTCGTCTGCTCCCATAGGAAACACATGTTCTTACATAACTCATGTCCGGAGCCAGGGAATAATGAACACTTACCACACACACACACACACACACACACACACACACACGCATACGCACGCACACACACACACTCGCGCCATCCTCTCCATCACCGGTGACAACAGCAACTGCGCGCTAATGCACACACCATACACACTCTTCACTCACGCGAGCTTACGTACTCACACAAAGCCACACACACACACACACACACACACACACACCCTTAGATTGCACTCACTGCTGCTTTTTGACTGGCATGGTTTTTTCGCAGCAGTTGCTGCCTGTCATGCAGGTGTGATATATGTAGCCCAGTGATATATATGAGCCGGGGGAAGGGTGGGGAGGCGGGGGGAAAGGTGGGGGGGGAAGGGGGGGGGGGCTCTGGTATGCTGTCTGCTGCCGGTGTCATGTGACTCCCAACTGTACATAATGTACCCAGACTGCTGAGCCTGTACTGCTTTCTCCGTCATCCCCCCTTCTCCCTCCCTCCCTCTCTCGCTCTCTCGCTCTCTCACTCACTCGCTCTCTAACTCTGTCTTTGTCTGTCTCTCTCTCTCCCCTTTTCTCTCTCTTTCTCTCTCCTTTTGTTTTTTTTTCTTTTTTCCCGCTCTCTTGCTCTCTCTACCCCCTCCCCTCACCCTCTACCATCCCTCCCTCTTTATGCCTGTCTGTTTCGGTCTCTCCCCCCTCCCCCCAATCCTCACTCCGTATTTCCTCTCCTCTTTGTTCTTTTTCATTTTATCCTCCACTTTTCTTCTGTCCGTTATCCAAAGCCTTTATGTTTTCTTCCCTCTCAGAACTGCTTTGTTTTCCCAGTGTAATTTTGGACCTTCATATGAAGCCTTTAAATGTTGCTTATAAAAACATTGATGCTAACAGAAAAAAATCAAGGGGAACTGAGTTATACAATCTCTCCCCCTCCTCCCTCCCCCGTGCTCTCTCTCTCCCCCCTCCCTCCCCCGTGCTCTCTCTCTCCCTCTCCCTTTCTCACTGTCTCGCTCTCTCCCTCTCTCTCTCGCTCTCTCTCTCCCCTTTCCCGCTCTTTTTCTCTCTCTCTCTCTCTCTCTCTCGCTCTCCCTCTCACTCTCTTGCTCTCTCTCCCTCGCTCTCTCTTTCTCCCCCCTTGCTCTCTCGCTCTCTCCCTCTCTCTGTCTCTCTCCCCCTCTCTCCCCCTTTCCCGCTCTTTCTCTCTCTCTCTCTTTCTCCCCCCTCTTGCTCTCTCCCTCCCTCTCCCTCTCCCTCTCTCTCCCTCCCTCCCTCTCTCTCTCTCTCTCCCTCCCTCCCTCTCTCCCTCTCTCTCTCTCTCCCTCTCTCCCTCTCTCTCCCTCCCTCTCTCTCTCTCTCTCTCAGGCGATCCATGAGGGGATGAACTGTAAGCAGTATCAGGACGATCTCACAGCTCGCGCCGTCAACGATTCTGCAGCCCGCAGGACCCGAGACCTGCTGAAGGTGCCAGAGCAACACGCCCACACTACCGCACACGCTACCCCACACACCCACACTACCCCACACGCCCACACTACCCCACACACTACCCCACACACCCGCACTACCGCACACGCCCACACTACCGCACACACTACCCCACACACCCACACTACCCCACACACTACCCCACACGCCCACACTACCCCACACACTACCCCACACGCCCACACTACCGCACACACTACCGCACACGCCCACACTACCGCACACACTACCCCACACACCCACACTACCGCACACACCCACACTACCGCCCACACTACCGCACACACCCACACTACCGCACACACTACCCCACACACCCACACTACCCCACACGCCCACACTACCGCACACGCCCACACTACCGCACACACTACCCCACACACCCACACCACACGCCCAAACTACCCCACACACCCACACTACCCCACACGCCCACACTACCGCACACACTACCCCACACACCCACACTACTGCACACGCCCACACTACCGCACACACCCACACTACCGCACACACCCACACTACCGCCCACACTACCGCACACACCCACACTACCGCACACACCCACACTACCGCCCACACTACCGCACACACCCACACTACCGCACACACTACCCCACACACCCACACTACCCCACACGCCCACACTACCGCACACGCCCACACTACCGCACACACTACCCCACACACCCACACCACACGCCCAAACTACCCCACACACCCACACTACCCCACACGCCCACACTACCGCACACACTACCCCACACACCCACACTACTGCACACGCCCACACTACCGCACACACCCACACTACCGCACACGCCCACACTACCCCACACACCCACACCACACACCCACACTACCGCACACACCCACACTACCGCACACGCCCACACTACCCCACACACTACCCCACACACCCACACTACCCCACACACTACCCCACACGCCCACACTACCCCACACACTACCCCACACACCCACACTACCCCACACACTACCGCACACGCCCACACTACCCCACACACTACCCCACACACCCACACTACCGCACACGCCCACACTACCCCACACACCCACACTACTGCACACGCCCACACTACCGCACACACCCACACTACCCCACACACTACCCCACACGCCCACACTACCCCACACACCCACACTACCGCACACACTACCCCACACACCCACACTACCGCACACGCCCACACTACCCCACACACCCACACTACCGCACACGCCCACACTACCCCACACACCCACACTACCGCACACGCCCACACTACCCCACACACCCACACTACCGCACACGCCCACACTACCCCACACGCCCACACTACCCCACACACTACCCCACACGCCCACACTACCGCACACGCCCACACTACCGCACACACTACCCCACACACCCACACTACCGCACACGCCCACACTACCGCACACTCCCTCACTACCGCACACACCCACACTACCGCACACACTACCGCACACACCCACACTACCCCACACACCCACACCACACGCCCAAACTGCCCCACACACCCACACCACACGCCCACACTACCGCACACGCCCACACTACCGCACACACTACCGCACACACCCACACTACCGCACACACTACCCCACACACCCACACTACCGCACACACCCACACTACCGCACACACTACCCCACACACCCACACTACCGCACACGCCCACACTACCGCACACACTACCCCACACACCCACACTACCGCACACGCCCACACTACCGCACACACCCACACCACACGCCCAAACTACCCCACACACCCACACTGCCCCACACACCCACACCCACGCCCAAACTGCCCCACACACTACCCCACACGCCCACACTACTGCACACGCCCACACTACCGCACACACTACCCCACACACCCACACTACCGCACACACTACCCCACACACCCACACTACCGCACACACCCACACCACACGCCCAAACTGCCCCACACACCCACACCACACGCCCACACTACCCCACACACCCACACTACCGCACACGCCCACACTACCGCACACACTACCCCACACACCCACACTACACGCCCAAACTGCCCCACACGCCCTAACACACTGGCCTTAACACACCCAAACTACCCCACAAAGTCACGAGACACACCCTGAAATATGAATGTTAACACATCACAACACTGCCAGTGCCGACTGTGGTCAGCAGCTCCATTAGGAGATGACAGTTAGGGGGGCTCCACATTTCATTGCTATCTAGCGACCCCTGCTGGTCAATTGCATCCATGCACTGCATTTTAAGGTTTTCCTCTGACTCCACTCAGCAAGCTCAGCTGTGTGAAAAGAAGCAAACTGGCGACACCTCACCTTTCTGAGAACTGTGGTTGTCTACACTTCCCGATAGGCAATGGGGCTCACGCATGAATCCAGCTGCAGTTGCAGACAGTTGGACATTTTAAAATTAGGATGAGAGCTGCATATGTTCAGCTGCATATTGCGTGCCAAATTTAAAAATAATAAAAACTCTAAAGACACGCCCTGACATGCTGATATTAGGACATTTTCCTCAGGGCATCTAAGATTGAGAGGGGCGAGATTATACTTTCATACTTTCGAGATCATATTTTCAGAAATTATTGGAGTATTTTTTAGGAATGAGGCCTGAAGCTGCCCCCCCCCCCCCACTCCCCCCCCCCCCCCCCCCACCTGAACAGACTTTGGTCCAGTCCGGCGAGGCGATGCACTGCCCCCAGTGTGGCATCATCGTCCAGAAGAAGGAGGGCTGTGATTGGCTGCGCTGCACTGTCTGTCACACAGAGATCTGCTGGGTCACCAGAGGACCGCGCTGGGGTCCTGGGGTGAGGACCCGCCCCCTTCTGTCTCACTGTTCACTCACTAGCCAATCACCTGGTCTCTGTGTCAATATATCATCCCCTCACGTGCGGCTGTGTATGAGTCTCATATTATTAAACGTTCCATTTACTTTAAATAGCGATGTATCGGGAGTAAACACTGATTTTTGTGCTTCATTGTGAATGAATCTATCTCGCTGTCTCTTCCCTGGACTTGCATATTGCAGATAAACTATCTTTGTGCCTGCAAAGGTCTTTGTAAGTTACAGGTTTCAAGTGAAACACAAAAAAAGTTGCGTATTAAAGACCTTATGTGTGAGGTTGCGCAGGGAATTGTGGGTCCTCAATTAGACTGTGCTTAGAGAGGCGTTAACCAACATAGTGACATTTTATAATTTGAATATGCAGCATCATAGCAACTATCCTACGTGTAGTTTTTTTGTGTTCTTTTTCTTCAGTTGGTGTGTTTGTTACATATCAAGGTCGGCTACGTGTCTGACGCTGTTCCTGTGTGTGTGTGTGTGCGTGTGTGTGCGTTTGTGTGTGTGTGTGTGTGTGCGTGCGTGCGTGTGTGTGCGTGTGCGTGCGTGCGTGTTTGTGTGTGTGTTTGTGTGTTCCAGGGCCCTGGTGACACCAGTGGAGGCTGCCGTTGCAACGTCAACAAGCAGAGGTGCCACCCCAAGTGCCAGAACTGCCACTGAGAGAGAGAGAGAGAGAGAGCGAGAGAGAGAGAGAGAGAGAAAGCGAGACAGTAAAAAAGAGAGATATGTCCATTAGCAGTCACTGGATACGTTTGTCAGTCACAATTTTATGCAACGGTTACTTTAACCCACACATTCACACATGCAGTACACCCACTTATAAAACCTCTTAAACTACCCAAAGAAAAGATAGTTGAAGGAAGCCATATTAATACAGATGAGGGAGAAGTTGCGTCCGGTAAGTGTCCTTGCTAATGCTTCCAGAGCTCAGGGCTGTTCGTCCATAGCTGCTATGATAACTTTTTTTTGTTTTTAGTGCTAAATAAAGGTTTCTTTGTTTTGCCCCCCCCCCTTCCCCCTCGACTATTGGGTGATATTTTGCTAAGGGAACCTTTCTGTTACTGAGTGCCTGTAGGGATGCCAGCCAATGGAGAGCTTGTATCCTAGCAGCCAATCAGAAGACTTGTACGGGGGGGGTTGAGATTGTGCCATTGTGCCTGAACTGTTTGAACTGTTTGTTTGAATAAAACTGTTTTCAAAATAATGCGGAGTGTCAGGGGGAATTAATATTCACTCGCTTGACAACACAACACACATTAACCTCACGATTCACAGTTAATATTTCAGCTTTTCTGTTTGGCTGTAAATGATTGTGCCGAAGTCTTTTAGCACCTACTCGGTCCATGTGGCTGTTCTCACTGATTCTGACCAAACACTGGTCAGAGGCTGGACTTTGATTGGTGAAATCAGATACCCTGACCAATGGGAAGGCTGCTTCTCTTTCAAAAGGTTTTTTTTTTTTCGGGGGGGAGGGGGGGGTTGAAGACCCTTGGCTGTGACTGGACTGGGATAAGAGTCGAAAGTATGAACCATCTTGTCTAACGGTTTATTTAGCACCACCTGGTGGCTGTAGTCGGCATACAACCCTCGGGGATGGTTCAGACAAAGAAAACCAAGCACGTTTTATCACCATGAGAGTGCTTCTGTAGAGAGTGTGTGCGTGTATACCGTCTCATCGCCCACCCAGTGAACAACCCTTAACGCTGCCAAAATATTCCATCCTGACCTTGAACAACAATATTTTTTTTTTTTGCTTTTTTTTTACTTGTCGTGGCCAGACGAGCTACATTTTTTACAGGCTGTAATGCAGAAACGAGTCAGCTGGGGAGGTGAGGGAGACAGAAGGATTCATGGTAACGCTGCAGCGTGTGTCAGGGTCCAAGCCTCATTTTATTTATAGAATTATAACTCGAACCAGGTGTGCGTATGTGCTTTTAATTTGGGCGCAGAGCAGGAAATCGTAAAATGTATGCTTTTCAAAAAAAAAAAAGAAACCCAAGCGATGTATGGTGTTAACCCCTTGGATTTTTCGAGGATGACGGTCTGTACCCATCTCAGACAGGCTGGAGGTAACGAGGGGTGAGGCTACAGCGTTCCCGCCTCTTTCTTTCCAGTTCTTTTCTTCGTTTTTTCCCTCCTTTTTCACTCGCGGTGCTCCTGTACATCCTGCGCGCTCACCCCGCCCCCCCCCCCCCGCCCCCCCGCCCCCTCCCACACACACGAATGCACACACACTTCCCGGGTTACCACGGAGACTTGCGCGGACATGCTCTCTCTCTGACCACTTTTGGGCCGGATTTGGGCTGCAGTTGGTCTGCCATGTTTGCCCTTGGTGGTCCCGTCGGAGCTGTGCTCTGCAACCCCCCACCCACCACGCCCCTCTGTCTTTCCCAGAGAGTCGACGGGTAAAACTGGACTTTTACATTATAGTTACGCTGTAATTGCATACCAGATTTTAGGTGTGCCATCTGACCCTCGAAACAACGAAACCCTAGAACAAAGGCCTGTACCTGCTCCAGTTCAGAGACCTACACTCTTCCACCAGTGAGCTGCTGGCCTGCATTCAACTCCTTGCCACCGATTAGTGATGTCAGGAGCTTAAGCTCAGAAATCCAGGTTAACGTGTGTCCGTGTCACATCGTCATGCAAAACCCGCCATCCTACTTGCATGAAGAGAGCACAGGGTGCAAGCGTATGTCTTATGTTGAAGCATGCCTGCCGTTGAAGCAGCTTGACTGGTAAAGCTCTTGGACGGGACATTAGTGTAAATCTACTGCATATTCAAGTAACCCTGCCACAAACTGAACTCCGTGGAACCTGAGGGGAGGTCCATGGATTAAAGGTTGGAGAAACAAGTAGAAATTAAAATAAGCCTGACAGTTGACCCATTTTCAAGATGTGGATATGCAAAAACAAATCCATTCCAAAAACCGGTCGATTTAGTTTTATATTGAACTTAAAATATACTTTAAAATAAACTCGATCTACTTAAGAATACTTTTTAAAAATTAAGTTGTACACAATGCTTTTTCGTGAGTGCTTACAAAAGGTAAGATTCGAAAGAGCTTCGAAAGAGTGTGCTTGTAAGCACCGAGACTTTTTTGAAATACTTGTGAAATATTTGCAAATATTTGATTTCCATTCCAGACATGTAATTCGCGGAGGTCATTCGTCTGCCTGCGTTTGTGTACTGATCGGAATCAAAGCGGTGTAGGGCTTTTCATTCATAAGACAAAGCTTGGCAACAAGCAACGCGACACATTGCTACTGCCGTTTCGTTCGCGCATCGGACATGCCAGGGTCCCGTCTGCAGGCCTCCAGCCAATGAGTGAACGCAGCACGCCTGCCGAGCGCAGTCCGTGGTAGACCGTGACGTCAACGGCGTCGGCGGCTGCACTGTAGCGAGCTAGCTGTATACACTGTATATAAACTAGCTAACTGTACGGTCTTCTTCAAATTGGGGCGTTGCGGCGTCGCGTGCGTTGAGACGGCTACTTTGTAAACGGGGTTGGTGAGGGAAGAGAGGGACAAAGAGACGTCGGATAAAGACTGCTGGTTCGTGCAAAAGTCGTGTTGGCAAGTCGGGACAGGTGGAACCTTGACTAAGAACCGTAAGTAGTCGGACATATCCCTGCACATTCATGCAAACATTTACTCGTGCAACTTGGAATGTAAATATTGCACAGAAAGAGACTGTTAAACGACGGCATTTATTCCGTGTACTTTGAAGATCTTGCACTATGCGAGTTTGTAAATTATCCAGATAGCTAGCTCAATTTAGTTGTCAAATAAAGGTGAATTAAGAAAATACGAATTAAGAGAAGCGTTATCTAACTTCAGACGTTTAGGTGACTGACGCTGCTAGATGAGTAACTGGACAAGCTTAGGTGGCTGGTCCCGGCAGCAATTTCGAATGTCTGGAAATTGTTAACTCGATATGTGGCTACGTTATGTTTTTATTACGTAAGAGACTGTTGTAGCTGACCTGCACGATAATATAGCTAGTCTATTTAAATGCATCGCGATGTAGGCGTATGCAATTAATTGTTGTAATGAACGTTCTGATTAGTTTGGCTATTTAGATATCCCACAACGGGTAAAGTGAGCATTCGAACGCACACGCCCCTCCGGGAGCATTTGAACTGCCTTCCGTTCCTTTCTTAATGTAGCCGATGTTGCCTTTATCGGTGTAGGCAACCGCTCTACGCCGCTGAGCCAGCAGCGGATCCGGCTCACGGACAATGCTCTCGAATCGTTTCTTAAATTAAAAAAAAGCTTGTCTGCTTTGTCAAGGATTAGTCTATCGCCAGCAGCTGACTGCTTTATTAAACATTAAATAATCAATTAAACTAATCAATCACCCAGTCAATAAGTTTGTATCGTGCTGGT